>VCCN01006003.1:457614-476844 GCA_006491835.1 Architeuthis dux | reverse complement strand
GGGGGGTTCAGTTAGAAATGTAAGTTTATGTTAAATTTATCCCTTAGTTTGTGTCTACTTGTTTTTTGTAAATTCAAACTGTTTTAGTGATTTCCCAACAAAAGGCGAGAGAAGTAACTTATTCATTGATCACCCCTATTTCCAATTTTTTAACTGATCACCCCCAATTATTATTATTATACTTATTGAAAATAATCTCTTGTTTCTTTTAACTAGTTGGTTTTTCAAGTACTGTATTTGTACATCACCAATTTCCTGTTCTGGTTTGTACAGCATGGCTGCAGCCATATTTGGCAGACTGTATTGATATTGTAAGGTTTATGAAAATCTGTTTCAAATTCTGTAGATAGCTTACTGGGTTTTTATTGCAAAAATATTGATTCACTCCGTTGAATTCAAAAGAATCCAAGGGTGTGAAGTTTTTTTAAAGGCATAACATAATAGTAGAAACTCCTAAAGCTTATGAAGTCTGGAACATTCAGCTGCAAAATTGTTTATGTATGATTGAGAAACTTGAGCTATCTGTTTGTATTGTCATGATGCGAAAGTTGCTGGAGACCTTGCTAATGGAAAGAAGTGGGATGATATTTGGAAACTCTAATGGAAATGCTGCCCCCCACCCCTGCCAGCAAAAGAAGTCAGCTCCAGTGATCCAGTGAAAGTGGCCAATCAGCTACTTAGGTTGAGTTGACCTATTTAGCATAGGCAGAAGGAACTGCCATAAATGCTGGTCATTCTGGCTCCCTGGCACTTTGGCTTCAGAGGTGTGTGCATACCTAAAGGTTGATCAGTGACGGTGTGAATCAAAGATGTTCAATATTTAGGCAGCCGGGGGCGGGGGTCACAGATTTGACCCCCACAGGTGTTGAAAGTTATAAACATGAAATCAGCCAAGACCCAGGGACCGGAAGACAAACCAGGTATGGAAGAGTCATAAACAGAATGTTGACTAAAACCCTGAGCTGCAGAGGCCAGGGATCAGCAGACACACCAGGTCTGGAAAGGTCATAAACAGGAGTTGCGAGAAAATCAGTGTGGGCCTATTAAAAGCAACACAGAGCGCCCTCAGAGACCAGAGAGATCACTTAGGCTTGGGACAAAGACAGGACCAATTTCCCTGTTGTCAAAGGACTCGTATGCCCTGCTGTCTAAGAAAAGTCTGTCATCTCTCATTATCTCTCTCCCACTCTTCATTCTCCACCACTGAACGATGTGTCTGATGGAATAAAAATATATCCTCATATTTTTATAAAACAAGTCTCCAGTCTTGCCTTTTCTCCCTGTGGACCCGTGGCTATACAACACAGAGAGAGGAAGTAATGTAGACATTAAGAGTGAACGGAAGTGTGCAAAGATGGATTGTGTAAAAACAATGGAACAGAAACTTGATTTCTTTCAAACGTCATTTGGCAGGTAAATTGCATTTGGACAGCATACAAAATCTCAGGCAACAAAAGCATTCAGTATACACATACTTTTGTCACAAGAAAAACATTTGCACAGCATAAGATCTTTGTGCACTCTGAATACTAAAAATTAGAAGGAACATTGGCCGCAGATTGTTAGCTTGGATGTTGAGAAATTCCATAAATGTTTGATCTGTTTCCAATTCATCTGTTCTTACTGACTAGGAACATGCGGATACTTGTAATATTTCTATACCTATTACTGTTGACTCCTAGTTTAGTGAATTCTAGTGGCATCAACACATACCATGGAATGTTTATTGTAATTGGCACTTTGCTCCTCGTAATAAAGATACCAACCACATCTGAGATTTTCTTAGATGTTATTAGTTTAATCTTTGCATTCTATCTGTATGAGTGATTTAATAAGTGGAATTCTTTTCCTAGTAATTCGTAAAGATAACAACCACAGTGGAGATATTATTACATGTTAGTATACAAGATCAGTCTGGAAAGTATCAGGCCATTTTGAATATCTTGGGAACCGGTTCTGCTGCCTTGATGTAACTTGGAAACCAATCAGAGGGGACCTTACTGCGCATACTTGAATTGACACTCTCCAGTGAGGTTACTCAGTCGGCAGTGAGATGCCATTGAGTGAGCCTGTGTACTGTCACCAATACATTCACAATGACTGCTCCTCATAATAATACTAAATACATCTGAGATTTTCCTAGATGTTATTATTTTAATCTTTGCATTCTATAAGACATTAAATGACTCATACAGAGAGGTCCTTTCTAAGTAGTAATTCGTAAAGATAACAACCCCAGTAGAGTTTTATTACATGTTAGTGTTCGAGGTCAGTCTAGAAAGTATCCGTCCATTTTAAATATCTCGAGAATCGGTTCTGCTGCCTTGATGTAACTTGGCAATCCATCAGACCTCACTGTGCATGCTTGAATTAACACTCTCCTGTGGGGTTACTCAGTCGGCAGTAAGATGCCAATAAATACAAAAGATCACAAATACATTTGTTGTATAGCGGGTGAATGTCCTGGACTTGGATAGAAAGGAAACTCGAAGACTTGCTTATAAAAATGTCTGGACATATTTTATTTCATAGCATACATCTTTGTCGGCTGAAGAGCGGGAGAGAGATGATGGGTGCCGAGAGACTTTTCCCAACAGGGGAACTTGGTCTTATGTCTTCCCAGCCCTAGGTGGTCTGCCTCCTGGCTGCTTGGGTCCTCTCAGTTTTCTGTCCGCATCTCGAGTTTGCTTTATAGGTTTCTCGAACGCCTATGCAGGTGTTATTTCCGGTCCCCATATCCTGTTTGTTGGACACCTACACAATATATCTATTTCCTATGGTGACCTGGGACACTTATGTTTCCGCACAGGTGTCTGACCCTGAAATAACCTTTTCGTGGTAGGATATCATAACACATTCACAATGACTGAGCCTGCACATTCTTCACGCCTTGTGCAGAGTTTTTTTTGCAAAACATTGCATGACCTAGGTCTGTCAGTTCCCTTATAATACAGATTTGTCTCCCTGTGACTTCTGGCTTTTCCCCAAAAGATTTCAGACTGTGGACGAGATTAGGGAGAATGCGACGAGGCAGTTGATGACAACTTTGCAGACTGTTTTGAAAAGTGGAAGGGAAGCTGGAATAAGTGTATGAGGCCCCAATGGGAGTACTTTGAAGGGGACTAAGTTGCCATTGCCCTAGGTAGGCTATTTTCTCGTTAATATTAAATGGCTGGATACTTACCTATAAGCATGTTACTTTCATCCAATCTGAATAGTTTAAATGCATAGAATCTATCATGGCCAAGAATGGGGGATCAATACAAAACTGATCTTCATGTATATGTCACCACAGCACTTCATTGTTTATCTAACAAATATTGATTTCCTCCAAGCATAAATTAAATTTTTATTATATGAAGCATTGTCAACCATTATTAATTTTTGAATAGTATTTATTTCATCTTTCAGTTTATTTCCATTGCAACTACTCAGACATTAATAAATATTATATATATTGCTTTTTGATGCTCTTATCTCTCACACTCAACATAGTATAGTAACTTGCAGAAATAAATATTTGTTCATGTATTACTGTTCATTACTAGACTATTATTTATGTTCCTAGCAAAAGTTTCTTCAATAGGGTGGATCGGAAATAAAGAATAAGCTCTCAGTGAGACTCAAATTCCTATCCCTTTGATTCAGGAAGGCTAATTTACCATGATAACTGCTCTTACTGATTGAGCTACAAGGGCCCTATGTTTGGCAGAAGATCAACTCTAACCATATAAACTTTCTTTATTTTTCATGTTTGATAATATTGCTTTTATATGCACTATGCACTAGTAGTATTAGTAATAGTAATTGTTACACATATAAATATATATGGTTCCCACACTGGGAATTGAACCCGGGCCGCAACATACCAAAAACATAGAAGTTTCATGTGTTTTTCTCTCCAGTATGTTTTGCATGTGAGAATGTTTGGACCAATCAGAAGGACCTAGACAATCTTCTGTTTCCCATAAATAACCCACAATTAGAGCGTTTGCCAGTTTCCCCACCTGGCCGCTGGAAGCACTGACAAAAACAGAAACAAAAGATTGCTTAACCCAAAAAGTCTTTTTACAAGTTTATGACGACAACTGAGTTGTACTCTGATCTGAAGTCAAGTCACTATTGTTTAGCTTACTGAACCTGAAGGACTTGTTCAGGTGTCAGAACAGTAGTATTGTCTTGGATTCTTATTAAATGAAACATTATTCATTTTTGTCTAGTATTTCAATTACATATATACTTTATTTGAGAGTCTGAAATTTATACCTGAAACAAAATTTTCAGTTAAAGCCCAACTTGTTGAAAACCATCCACATTGCTCTAATAAATATTACACTTGCTTTTTCATGCTCTTATCTATCACACTCAACACACTAACTGAAATAAATATTTTTTTCATGCATCACTGTTTGTTACTAGAATTTTATTTATTTTGGGGGAGAATTTTCAAAAACAATGAGTTATAACCAAGCCACAATCAAATTAGCTATTTGGGAATTAGATCTAGCTATTTTGGTGCTAAATCTAGCTATTTTACACATCTGGTGGCATCACAAGAATCCACAAACAAGAGCCAATAGGTATGGTTAGTCACTTGATAGAAACCGTCATGCAACCATGCAAAATGTCTTTGGGGGTGCTCAATTAAAACGTTTTAAAAAGTGGTTATCAATGAATAAGTTACTTCTCTCGCCTTTTGTTGGGCAGTGATCATTAAAAAGTCTGAATTTTCAAAAAGACAAGCATGGATGTTGCTGGACAATAGAAACAGCCACATAACCAATGTATTTGGGCAGCATTCCATGTTAGGGGTGATCAATTATATAATTTGAAAAAGAGGTGATCAATGAATAAATTACTTCTCTTGCCTTTTGTTGGGCTGTAATGACTAAAATAGTTTGAATTTTCAAATAACCAGCATAAACTAAGGGACCAATTTAGCATAAATTTCCATTGTAAATTGAAACACCCCAACCCCCACTAAAAACGCATTTTGGGGAGAATTTTCAAAAAACAAGAAAGTCAAACAAGTTATAACCAAGCTGCAATCAAATTAGCTATTTTAGAGTTAGCTAGATTTAGCACCAAAATAGCTAGATCTATTTTAAACACCTGGCGACGTCACCTGGATTTAGACGTGGAGAGAACTGGACATACATGGGAACAGCTGGTGAAAGTGGCCCAGGACTGCGATGCCTGGAGAGTCTTTATTGGCGGCCTATGTCCCAAACAGGCTTAGATAGATATCCACTCGCGTTATAACGTGAACCACATTATAACAAAGCATGTTGTAATGGGGAAGGCCTGTAGTAATATTGTCTTGAATTCTTCTTATCAACCATTATTCATTTTGTCTAGTATTTCAATTACATGTATACTTTATTTGAGAGTCTGAAATTTATACCTGAAACAAAATTTTCAGTTAAAGCCCAACTTGTTGAAAACCATCCACATTGCATTTACTCCTTATTATGTCTAGAAAAAAAATTGATCTGTTCTGTAGCATTCACGCTTGTTTTATTTAGTGATCTCTGTCCAACAAAAGACAAAAAAAGTAACTTATTCATCGATCACCCCCTTTTCAGATTTTTTTAATTGATCACCCCCAACAGGGCATACTGTCAAAAGACATTGTGCATACACAGAGAATTAGTTATGCATATCTGCATATCAATCTAAATATGGCTGTGATATCTATATAAGTAAATTGAGGTATATCATTGTATTGCAGAAGTGGTATTAGTTTGCATACATACTTAAAGCTGATAGAAACCCTGTACTATGAAAGATACTCAGTCCTTGTGACATTTGATGTCTTTTGCCAATAGAAATTCTTGTAAAGATTGGAGGTGTTAATATTTCACTCAAATATTTTCTGAATATATCTAATGGCTAAATTTCTGAAATTATTGCCAGGTTTGGTAGATACAGCAATACCTTGATTAGTGCCGGTATTGATGTAGTACAGTTAAAGTATTGCTTTACAAATTAATGTAACCAAGTATAAGCTTAAAAAACACATTAAAGATCTTGAACAGTGTGGTTTTGAACTGTAACAAAGATTTTGGAACAAATTGACTCCACTAGTCAAGGTATACCTGTACTTTTAAATTGCACTTTACCTGTCAGTTTATTTTCTAATCAATTTTCTTTTTCATTTGGTGTTTTGGCCAATTTGACAGCATTGAATATTTACTACTCTTACAATCAATCATGATACATTCATATTATATTAGGAGTCTGGTAGTGTGAGCATCACCAGAAATAGTCACTGAAATGATCTCATTTCCTGATGGCAATGGTCTTAAGACTTGCAGCTCAGTGTTAGATTGATGATATAGTTCATTAATTTGTATTTTGTGTATGAGTGAGTGAGTATATATATATATAAGTTTGAGGCACAAGTCGCCAGCATTCTTTTGACAAAATCTATTCATAGCTTCATTATTCAGTCATTATTTCAATAGGATGATGGGTGTTGTCATGTATCAAAATCTCTGGTTGACTTTCTTGCCCAGGAAAAGGTTTTTCACTTCTAATACATCATTCATTCAGCCAATTACTCATTGCAGCATTGCGCAGCAACAGTTTGTCCAGGTTCTAACAATTTGCAATGAAAAATCCCCTTTGAATCTCACCAAACACAGAGAAGAACTTTTTCCCTCTGTAGATTCTGTATAGTTTGACTCTTTAATTTATGAACAGCTTCAAACCACTCCTAACGCTCAGTCGAACTCTTCAATGAATAGAATAAAAAAAAATGGACTCTTTTGTGAATTGAATGAAAAAACTTTTTAAAAAATGCAAGAGAAGTAATTCGATCAGAAGTTATTCCCCTGATTCAAGATTTGAATTTTTTAATATGAATTTAAGAGTTATGGTCTAGTAGTATTAGTAATAGTAATATTGTCTTGGATTCTTATTAGATGAAGCATTATTCATTTTTGTCTCGTATTTCAATTACATGTATACTTTATTTTAGAATCTGAAATTTATACCTGAAACAAAATTCTCAGTTAAAGCCCAACTTGTTGAAAACCATCCACATTGCTCCAATAAATATTACACTTGCTTTTTGATGCGCTTATCTATCACACTCAACACACTAACTGAAATAAATAATTTTTCATGTATCACTGTTTGTTACTAGAATATTTTCCCTCTGTAGATTCTGTGTAGTTTGACTCTTAAATTCATGAACAGCTTGAAACTGCTAACACTCAGTGGAACTCTTCAATGAATAGAATCCAAAAAAAGGTAACTCTTTTGTGAATTGAATAAAAGATTTTTTTTTTAATTTACCTAAAAGTGAAAGGGAAGTAACTTCGATCAGAAGTTATTCCACTGATTCAAGATTTGAATTTTTTAATATCAATTTAAGAGTTACGGTCTTCAAAGCTGTTCTGGATCTAGCAATCATTTTCTTTGTTTTGAATCCTTGTACTCAATCCATTTTTCATCAGTGATTATTTTGCCCAAAACCTTTTTTCTGAATCAATCAGGGAAAGGCTCTGTGGGGATGCCGGCAACCAAGAATACATCCTTCTGTCTTGTCCACATGTTCGTAATAGGCAACAAAAGGACTAACATTCTTGGCTTCGGGAAAAGCTGGGCCACCTGTTTGCCATTAAAAAAAATAACCTTTCACAAAAGTCGCAAGACTCTAGTTAATAAGAAAACCTTTTAGAACTACTTAACAATATCCCCAACTAAGACCAGTTCCTGCATTAAATGACCTACTAAAAGGTTGACATGCTGCTAAACCCAACAAACAAACAAACAAGCAGTTGTTTAAATGCTGACTTACTTTCATTTCTATGAGTTAATGTGGAATCCAGCTAGAAACTTCAGAATTTTTCCTAAGATTTGGAAACAATTGTAATGTCGTCTGATGTTAGTGCCTTTATTTGTTGTTCATGTGTTCTTATCTGTTTAGCTGTGTTTAGTTTGAACGTGTTTTCTTAAACACAGCTAAATACAGTTGTGAACCAAAGAAGAGAGATGGAACAAAGACATGTGTTTGCAGGGCAATTGCCTGGAACAGAGAGGGCCTTCCCGCTCCCACACCCGGGCTCCTGTTTCCCGTAGCGGAAACAGGGCTCATTAAATGGGGGATGCTGGGTAGCCTCCGATTCAGCGTGTCTATTGACTTAAAATCATATACATAAACATTAAAATACTGTACTGCACTTGACTGATTACACAATCAATAAAGAACTAAATAAACTCAGTGACATCTCTTTCTACTGTATTGTATGAGGCTGTCAACCAGCAACGTCTCGAGTAGATTTTGCTAATTTTTTTTAAAGAAAAGAAAAGAACCTATCCTCAAGTAGAAAATAATGACTGGATGAAAGATCTAATGTTCCTTATTAATATAATGAAGCATCTACTAACTCTCAACTTGGCCCTCCGGGGGAAGGATAACATTGTTTCTAATCTTATTCATTCAGAATAAAAAAAAGTTTTTAAAAGAGACATATTATCAAGAAACTCCACTCACTTTCCCAATCTCAGTAATTCCCTGGTATTGAAATAAAAGATCACAAACTGGAAGAATACAAAGATAGATTACAAGGACTTCTTGATAATATCCTAGTTAGGTTTGATGTCTTGCAGAAGCTGAAGCCCTGTTTCGCTTTTCTTGTAAATCCATCCATGGTTGATGTGGTCAATGATGTTTGTCTAATTCTTGAGGAAAATCAGAAAAGAAAAAAAAGATTTTCCTAATATAGTATAAAATATGGTGCAAGAAACATTTGATTATATATCCAATACTCTAAAGATGACAAATGTTTCTTCGTAACTTTGTTTCTAACTAAATCTATGTTTTATAAACTCCTAAATGGTTGCACCCTACGAGCTGCAAATTTGGGTACGAGGGTAACTTGACTCCAGGATGAAGATAGGATAGGTGGATATGACCTCTGGTGACACCTAAAGGCCAATTTAGGGTCAGGTCAGTTTTGGCATTTTCAAATCTCGGGGAGACGGCTGCACCCTACGGGCTGCAAATTTGTGTTCGAGGATAACTTGGCCCCAGGATTAACATAGGATAAGTGGTGCTGACCTCCAAGATCTCTACAGATCAGTTTAGGGTCAAAACTACTTTTTCTGTCCCAATTTGTAAGTTTCTATTTAAACATTCATTTATTTCTAGAAAAAAAATCTTTGGTAGCGATAATGGTCCAGTGGTTAGAGTCACAGAGAATGGAATTGGCGGACTGAGTTCAAACTCTGATGGAGGAAATTAAAAACTTTTTTCTTTTAATTTGATATGCTTTCAATCTATTAGACCAGTGGTTCCCAACCTTTTCAAGTCATTCCCCACTTTTGTCAATAAGATTACTAGTATCCCCCCCAATTTATTAAGTTGATAATTATAATGACACTTATTAGTGAGAGCCTATAATGCGACTCTCTTATGTCAACAGTATGAAATCAATGAGAGCCGCATTATATTCATGCCTAAAATTGGAACGTGTGAATGGAGAAGCCGACCAAGTGGAGGATAAAAGACTCCTGTCTATCATCTGATCTTCGTTAGTTCAGTCGGTAGAACAGCACCGCGTATAGGTGGCTTCCAAGGTGGACGTGGGTTCGATCCCCGCATGTAGTTCGTTTCTTTATTTGCATTTACGATTTGGGACGCTCGTTTAGCAGTCGCTCACACTGACGCCGGGCAAATATAGGCTCTCACTAATAAGTGTCATTATAATTATCATATTCTGTCGATTGGATATAAAATTATCCATCATTTGATTTCATTTATTAAGTTGCAACAAAGAATAATTTCAAATAATAACTTTATTTACAGCTTCCTAATGAGAATTAGTTTAATTTTATAATTGTACAGCTGATACTGTATATTTGTTACTTAAAGAAAGCAAACGAAAACAATTAGAACACATCATTTGAAATTCCAATTTATTACCAAAAAAATAAGAATTCTGCTATTGTAACTGATATACACATCAATGTGATCTCCATTCTTGTTTTGTTGCTACTAGTTCCTTGATTTGTGGGTATATTAGTGAGAGAGCACATCTTAAATCATTCTCAGCTGGGAGCTTATTTTTATTTTGTGTTAGACCTTCAAACCTTCTGAAAATTTGTCAGTTGGGAGACAAATTATTTTTTCCAGTTTTATATAACACTTCTAACCAGGGGAAGGGTGTGCATAAGTGCACCCTACCCCCTGTTAGGAGTGTGCGTGAGCACTAACTCTCCCCACTTATTTCATTTTATGAAATCTGTAAAATATCATTTGCTTTCTTGTGTTGTTATATTTTAAGTTCTTTTTCCCTGGACAACACTGAGTATCCCTGCTAGTATAGAAATACATTTTAAATGGAAAGGGTTAATATTCAATTTAAACCATAAAAGCATTGTACCTTATTTTACCCCTTATTTAATTTTATGAAATCTCTATAAAATATCATTTGGTTTCCTGTGTTGTTATATTTGAAGTTTTTTTTCCCAGGCAATGTTGGGTACCCCAGCTAGTATGTATATATAGATGGCTAAAATATGAACAAATATTAATAAAGAGTCCACGTTGGTGTCAATTTGAAGATAACCTCTTGGATAATGAGATAAGATTCCTGGAAAAACTGTTATGAAAACAAACAAGGGGGACATTGAGTTGAACTGAAAATTGGATTTTTTAGACTTTAACTCCTTATCAGCTTCCAACAAGAGGTAATTTGTTCCAAAAACAGTTATTGAGCCAGGAAATAAACACTGATCTGCACCATGTTTACTCAACAGCATTTATAATTGATTAAAGAAGAAAATAGAAAGTAGCATTCTAAGGAAAATTATGAATCACCACCACTCGTATATGCTATGTTGGGGTTATCAATTAAAAAGTTGGAAAAAGGGGTTATCAATGAATAAGTTACTTCTCTTGTCTTTTGTTGGGCTGTGATCACTGAAAAAGGTCCGAATTTTCAAAAAACAAGTGGGCACAAACTAGTGACCAATTTAGCATAAACTTACATTGCATATTGAACCCCTTCCAAAAACCTATTATGGGGGGAATTTAAAAAAGAATAACATGATGATTCATATTAAAAAATTGATTTTCAATATCAAGGGAAATAACATGATCAATTAAAAAGTTGGACAATGGGGTGATCAATGAATAAGTTACTTCTCTCGTCTTTTGTCAAGCTGTGATCACTGAAAAAGGTCTGAATTTTCAAAAAACAAGCAGTGGATAAGGGATCAATTTAATATAAATTTACATTTCTAATTGAACCCCCCCCCCCACTAAAAACTTATTCGTTTTCAAAAAACAACAAAACTGTATTTTCTAGACATCATCATCATCATCATCATCATCAGCCGTTATAAGTCCACTGCTGGACGAAGGCCTTTCCCATCCCCTTCCATGACAACCTATCTTGTGCTAATCTCTGCCAAGTCTTACCGGCAAACCTTTCTATCTCGTCCCGCCATCTTGTGTCTGGCCGTTTCCTACTTCTTTTACTATCCCATGGGCACCAATCTGTTAATCTTTTCCCCCATCTATTGTCATCTCTTCTCGCTAGGTGGCCGGCCCATCTCCACTTTTGTTGCTTAATTAGTTGTATAATATCCTTTACTCTAGTCTTTTTTCTGATCCATGTTGATCTTTTTCTATCTCTCAGCGTTACCCCTAGCATTGCTCTTTCCATGGCTCTCTGCGCTATTCTAAGTTTGTTTAGACATAATAAGGAGTAAATGTTCAAATGTTCAGCCCTCTGGCTGCATTGGTGCGGCCTGTATGCGTGATACATACATGTGATCACTAAAAAAGGTTTGAATTTTCAAAAAACAAGCGGGCACAAACTAGTGACCAATTTAGCATAAACTTACATTGCATATTGAACCCCTCCCTCTAAAAATCTATTTAGGGTGGGAATTTTCAAAAAACAAAAAAAAACATTTTCTCTCCTCATTGAGGGGAGTGTGTGTGTGTGTGCAAAATTTCAAGTTGCTTCTATGAACGATTAGGGCTGGACGAAGTCCAGATATATCGATAGATACATATAAATGTCAGCACACATGACTAACCTAAACCCAGCAATAAACCAGTGTTGTGGCTAGTGGTGATTAATACTAGTCAAAAATCAATAATAGTTGGCAATGATTCATCTAATTAGATAAAAACCTTATCTTTTATTTCCGACCCACACTGTTTACTAACGGCCATAGACTGATGTTACTAAGTAAGTTGCGATAATATAATAATATATATCAATTAAAAAGGTGGACAAAGGGGTGATCAATGAATAAGTTACTTCTCTCGCCTTTTGTTGGGCTGTGATCACTAAGAAAGGTCTGAATTTTCAATAAACAAGCGGGCACAAACTAGTGACCAATTTAGCATAAACTTACATTGCATATTGGACCCCCCTCTAAAAACATTAGGGGGGGGGGACATTTTCAAAAAACAAAAGAAAGATTTTCCCTACTCATTGAGGGGAGTTTGTGTACAAAATTTCGAATTTCTACTATGAATGGTCAAGGCTGGGCAAAGTCCGGATGTATAGATAGATACATATAAATATCAGAACAAATGAATAATCTAAACCCAGCAATAAATCAGTGTTGTGAATAGCAGTGATTAATAGAGAAAGTTAGACAACAAAAATAAATGTAAAATAATATACGTTGACACAGGAAATAAAAGTTACATATGCACATTGGAAAATCAACCATTACAAAGAGTATCAGAAGAGAGAGACTTCGATGTTGAATTTAATGAACAGTTTAATTTTTGAAAAAACATATCTCTTCAGCTGTAGCTAAAGCAATCTCCAAAATTTGTTGGGTTAGAAGAAATATTTTATCAAGAGATCCATATGTTATGCTAAAAATGTATAAAGCAATAATACAACTATATTTGGAGTATTGTGTACAGGCCTCATGCGCTAGACATGGTAATTGGAATTTAATTTTTAAATTGGTGACTGTACTGAGAAGATTTACCAGAATGTCATGTGGCATGAAAAATTTAAGTTATAAGGCTAGACTAGAAAACTTACATATGTCTACTTTCTTTGAGAGGAGGGCAAGAAGAGACTTAATCAATACTTTCAAGATAAGTTTTATAAATTATGGAAGTCTAATGTTTAATAAGTCAGAAAGGACAGGATATTTACTAGCTAGGTCTATTGCAAAAACAAAATTGCAAAAAACAAATTTATATTTTCTCCCAGAGAATTTTGAAATACTGGAATAGTTTACCAAAAAAAAAGAGAAACAGAAACAATTTTAAAATGGTTTGGGGATGTAAAGTGTCCCTCTCAACTAAATCAAACAATTAACTAGACATTCAACACCTAATATCTTGAAACAGAAAGAGAGATCGAACAAGGGACAAGTTTTCCTTATTTCAAAACATTTGACCACTTCCAAAGGACTGTATGAACTTTGAGATTCTTCATGAAATTGTTTTTAATTTAATTTTGAAATACTGAAACAGTTTAACAACTTACGTAATAAATAGTACAAGAATAAATAATTTTAATAACTTAGACAAATTTAGATCATCTGGGATAGAAAATAAATTAATAGGGCAATTCTGGGAGTTATCAGCTGAAATATATAGAAGAATTTTGGGAAGAAATATGTGCCTGGTAAATCTTTCTCCGTATTGATAAGTTTGTAATTGTCAAACTCCAGGACAAAGTCAGAGTTGACTTTAATTTCCTATGTAACAAGAACAAGAACAATCCTCACCAAAAATAGGGGAGTAAACTGACATATAAATTCCCCATTTCCCTACCAAGATTTGAAATCATGACCTAGTGATCGCTAGCCTGGTGTGTTACCACCTGTGCTAAACTGATAAGTCTTACATACCTCCAAAATTTATAGTAGAATTATGCAAAGAAGTAGAAATAGGAATAGAGTTTGACTCTGGAGCAACCAGGCTGTGTTTTTTTATTAAGTTTCATACACATTTTTATCACTTGAATTAATTTGTATTTTAATGTTGAATATGTATTTTTTAGTGTAGATTATATATGGAGATGCACATAGAGGAATTTTTATTTAATAAATAAAAGAATATCCAAGACAATAAATTGAAAAAACATTTTGGAATTGGTTAAAAGTTTTATAGTCATATCTATAAAAATTTTATATTAATTTCTATATTACAAAATACTGCTTATGAGTCAAGCAGAACAAGACAACTTTTCGCATGTATATGAAAAAACACACAGAAAAATAATTCTAAAGAAACTCTCACTGAATTCCACAAAGAATAAAGTGTTAGGCTCACAAATATTTAATCAAAGGCAACTTACCTCAAAATCTCCTTTCGTAACGTCTGAAGCAAGTTGCATAAACATTTTCATTTAAGTGGCTAAGAAGCCAGGTAATACGTGCTTCCAATCTTCTTTGCATATGTAGTCGGGAAGAAGTATCAAGCAATGGCTGCTTGATTTTCAGATAACAAATTTGGTCCGACCCATCATGCAGTTAAAGTTCAGAAAAAATGATTCAGGAATTGTCGTAAACAGTGTAGTCTCTTTAAAATGAGTCATAGAAAGGAGAAAAATCCAGCATAAGGTAACAGTTTTAGCAGGTTGTAAAAACAAGGAAGGTCATTCTCTTCTTGTCGCTACGAAATGTCTCAGAATTACTTAGAAAACATATTTTCACGTCTTCTTGGTGGAAATTCTCAGACTAAATATTCGCACCAAGTGTTTTATGAAATAATCTCTGGAGACCTCCGATTGGCCCATACCAGAAACACAAGTTGCCGATTGGCTATAATGTAAATACACAAGTCACCTGTTCATAGTTCTAGCAAGTTTTGAGTCTCCCTGAATGTGATCCTAACACCAGTCATCTTGATATAAGTATCAATTTCTAAGAACCATTAACAATCTACTTGTAAATGAATGACAATTATCATTATTCTACTCTATTCTAAGGACCAGTGTCTTTCATGAAATTGTTGAATTAAAAGAAGGTTCCATTTTTTTTATGTTCAACTACCCCAGCCCTCCGGTAAAAATTATTGTCTGATGTTCTGAGTGTTAGTATTGTTCCTATTCCATCAATTATTAGTATCCTTATCTTTATTGTTTTGATCACAGCATTTTGTTGATATGCTCTCCAGCTTTTTCTGTGTACTATCTGAAATTTTGAAATGAATCATTGTTATTATTTCATCAGTTATTCAGATGAGCATCTTTTGGATTTTGGATGGCTTGCTTTCTAGCCTTCTTCAGGTATATGTCACATCTAATAATCTTCAAATACTTTTAGGACAGATTGTAACTACAGCCCGGCTTGTACTCATGACAAAGGTTTGATGTTTCATACTGGTGTACATGAACGATCTTTATTACAATGTTAACTTTACGTACAGTACAACATGAAAACTGCAAATACAACTATAGGGCCATGAATTAGGCAAAATACACAATGCATATAAAACGGCTTCGGTGCAATTAAATTTGGGGTCGCCCTTCTACGGAGGAAAAATGTCCATAAATTCACCAGGGAGACCTCCGATCCCACTTATATTCTCATTAGTGGGGACTAAAAAAACGACTTTGTCTGTCTGTGAAGACCGATTCCCTATCATTGGGCGCGCACAGTGGCACCTGGTAACTCCTTATCTCAACTCTTACACCCGGACACCTGGTTCTTTTGAAATTTTACCCTATCTCAAACCATGTGTGTCTGGCTTCAGCTACACAGATGTTCCTTTGTTTTTCCACAATCCACCTTCACACACTAATCAACCTTCGGGTATTCACACAAGCCAATTGCCCGTGGGCCAGAATGATCAGAATTTATGGCAGTTTCTGCTGCCTATGCTAAATTGGTCAACTCAATCTGAGTACCGATTGGCCTAGAGAAGAGGCAACCACCACTCCTGATTAGCCACTTGCACTGGCTCACTGGAGCCGACTTCTCTTGCTGGCGGGCGTGGGCACAGTGTTTCCATTACAACAGAATCCCCCATCTTACTGATGAGTTAATTTTTTTTTCACCACATACCCATCCAGACAGACACACACAAATTTCCCATGCTGTAATTTGTACATGCGTAACTTTTTCAGGTTCACTGAAAAAATTTGTTTATAATGAATCTTGGATCTGTGAAACTGGGAATTGAACTAACTGAAGTAGTAAAAATGAGAAAGAAAATTCTAGTTTCAACAACTTTTATAATCAGCCAGTAACTGTGATCACAGTGTTTTTGGGGATTAACTCTGGTAATCAACTTTCATGATTGTACAAGTGAGGAATACTGAATCGGTTTTCCGTTGCCTTCTCCAGTGAGCAGTGTCCAGGACGGATAACCCTGGCGATTGATCATTAGATTCATCTGCACAGCATTTTTAATTTTATAATCATAAACTCTGATTTGTCCGTCTGTAAAGACCATTCACCAGCTTCAGTCCGTGGCTTCATGTGACCCTGATTGGTAGGCCAAACAGGAACTACACCTTCCCCAAGGATGATCTGTAGGTTATCGGACGGAAGGAATGCCGTATCCTGTAATTTCTCAGCAAAAGAAAGTGTATGTTCAAAGAAGCTGGGCAAAGAGACATTTAGTTAGAACTGGAAAGCTGGAAGGAAAAAGGAGCAGAGGCAGACAAAGAATAAAAATGACCAGTCTGGTTAGTCACTCAATAGAAACCGTCACGTGACCATCTTTTGGCAGTATGCCATGTTGGGGGTGATCACTGAATAAGTTACTTCTCTCACCTTTTGTTTGGAAGTGATCACTAAAAGAAATGTCTGAATATAAAAAAAACAAGCATTAATGCTGCTGGACACAAACCAAGGGATTAAATTAGCATAAACTTAGATTGCAAATTGAACCCCCCACACTAATAACTGTTTATTCTAAACATAATAGGGAGTAAATATTTAAATTTACAGCCCTCTAGCCCCAAGAAGTAGCTAGGTGCGCCCCAAGGCACCTGAAGAGTAAAATATATGCATCTTGCATACATACATAGCCAGCCAGACCAACTTAAAAACTGAAGAAACCTATGTTGACAGTTTTTGTTGACGGTTACTAATAGATGGATCTAGCTCCATTGGTGTGGCCTGTACATGTGATACATAGCCAGCCAGACCAATTTAAAAACTGAAGAAACCTAGATTGCAAATTGAACCCCCCACGCTAATAACTGTTTATTCTAAACATAATAAGGAGTAAGTGTTCAAATTTTCAGCCCTCTAGCTCCATTGGTGTGGCCTGAATGCATCATACATACATAGGTTTCTTCAGTTATTAAGTTGATTTGGTTGGCTATGTTGACAGTTACTAATAGATGGATCTAGCTCCATTGGTGTAGCCTGTACACGTGATACATACATACATAGCCAGACCAACTTAAGAAAACTGAAGAAACCTATGCTGACAGTTCTGGTTGACTGTTACTAATAGATGGGTTAACATCAAAGAAAGCAATGGATACAATTCAGGGAGCAGAAACTGTGATGGATGGAGCAGCATGATCGCCCACGCTGAATGGCATGGCACGGCACGGCACCTGATAAAACAAACAGGTAACACTCAAACAACCATCATTGCCATGTAAAGCGATGGGAAGGTGCCAGGGAGATATGGATAAAGTATTTGTGACATGCATGAAATATCATTGCTGAATGAACTTTGTAGCTCAGAATATATTTTTTAAAATGGCAGCTATCAGAAGATGCACAAACTAAGAATAAAGCTATAATTCAGGGTGTCTCAAAAGAAAACCTTTTTTTTTCTTCAGATTTCTCAGACATTTAGCTATTGATTGATATCAAATTCACTGAGATTGGACAGAAATCTGAAAAGAAAATATCACTTTACAGATACTGTGCGTATATGTATATAGTTTCTTTTCTAAAAAAACATTATCTAATAGAAATTCATAGATATATTCATTAGTTTTTTCACGGGTAATAACTAGTTCATAAATATTTACCTCCAGTCATATTAAAATGTAAAAAAAATAATGCTCTGGTTTGAAGTTAAGTGAAAATGAATTCTACAATTCCCAGAACCTAAATACACTTAGCGCTGATTTGGTATAGCACTCTTTCCAAATCTGAAAGGAAATATCTCTTTTGAGATACTCTGTGTATGTAATCATCATCATCAGCTGTTATAAGTCCACTGCTGGACAAAAGCCTTTCCCATATCCTACCATGACAACCTATCTTGTGCTAACCTCTGCCAAGTCTTACCGGCAAACTTTTCTATCCTGTCCTTCCATCTTGTGTCTGGTCTTTTCCTACTTCGTTTACTGTCCCATGGGCACCAGTCGGTTAGTCTTTTCCCCTATCTATTGTCATCTCTTTTTGCCAGCCCATCTCCATTTTTGCTGCTTAATTAGTTGTATAATATCCTTCACTCTAGTCCTCTCTCTGATCCATGTTGATCTTTTTCTATCTCTTAGAGTTATCCCTAGCATTGCTCTTTCCATGGCTCTCTGTGCTATTCTGAGTTGGTTTCCAGCTCGTTTGGTTAATTTCCATGTTTCACATCCATAAGTAATGGCTGGTATTATGCAGCTGTTGTATACTTTATGCACATTGGCAAGGTGCTCTTCAGAATGTCTCTATTTATACCAAATGCTTTCCAACCTATCATTGTGTATTTGGGCAGTAATCCTTCATTAATGCATGTTTGGTTAAATAAGATGGACAAGGAAAACCTTTTCATCTTTTTGGTTAATTTTTCTTGTTTATGCACACGAGAACGTATATTCAGATGCAATTTATATAAATATCATCCAAACAATATATCAAATCAAGTGCTTTCGACTGTGCTTTCAGTTATTTTCAGGATCGTGAAAACTTTGTTTGCATGGTTTAAATAGTGCCAAAATTAATACCATTGGTTAGTTGGTGTGCAAGGCAAGAAGATCAATAAAATATCCATGGCATTTTGTTGGGTGGGTGGAAAGAAAAAGGAAGTGAAAACCCAGGTTTTTTTTTTTTTTACGCATTTGCAAAATAAAATAAGGGAGACTACTCTATAGTTACCCGAGGAGAAAAACCTGTTACTGATAGTAATAGTTAATACGGGCAGAATAAAAAGGAAGTCAGGTTATCTTTCATTGTATATGATATATTAGCATGTTGACAGTTTGTACCTGTTACAGATAGTGCTCTCCCTTCACAAATGTTACAGACAAAAAATATAGACGCATACTCTACAAACCCCAGAAGATAAATAAAATATCCATGGCATTTTTTTTT
>VCCN01006003.1:414988-425615 GCA_006491835.1 Architeuthis dux | reverse complement strand
TAAAGATAGTAGATACTCGTAGTTATGAACAGGCTAAGATGGTTAGATAGATGGGAACATGTTTAGAAAGAAACAAACAGGATGGACTGGATGAAGAAAAGAGAATGTAAATAAAAAATCTACTCCAATAATAAACAGTGTGATTTTCTTGGTTCACTGTCCGTAACACTTGACTCTTCCAATCATAGGTAAAAGTTTTGCTGATAAATATACCTCCTACCCACCATTTCAAACTATGCACTCTTCCCTGTAAACAAATTCAGTATTTTTTCTAACAAAAAAAACCCAGAAAACATCTCAATCCAAATATATCCATTCATTTTTTTCACTGCGATTAATGAGTATCTCATATAAAAATTAGATCAGGATGCATATTGTATAGCAAGCTAATTTTGCTGGCCATTGTTAGTGGGTTCAATCCTCATTGGATCTCCTACTATTGATGCTCTGATACCAAACTATGCTAAATTAACAAATCATATGAGAAAAAAAAACACATCAGGAAGCATATCGCATAGCAATGATCAACAAGTTAAACCTGCTGTTAGATGGTTCGATCCTTATCAGATCTTCCAGTATAAATGACCTGAAACCAACTCATACTAAGTTAATATACTTATATAATGAACAGTGTGACCATTTTTGTTTTTCTGTCCATAACATTGGACTTTTCCATTCAGAAGTACAATTTTGCTGATAAAAGTAACTCCTACCCACATTTGAAACTATGGACTCTTTAACTGAAACAAATTCACTAATTCTTTTTTTTCTTAGAAAATAGTTTCATAGAAATTCAAACATATCCGTGAAGTTTTTCATGGGTATTAACTAGTTAGAATAATAAAAGAACAAATATATTTTTCGATGTATTGTTTACATCTTCAGCATGAAAATATACACAATATTGTATTCATAGTTTACTTGCTGAACCTGTGGAAATTCCACAGTTGTTGAGAATTAAGAGTATCCATTCTCATGCCTTTGCTTTTCTCTCATCCTATGCTTGTATCTTCTCATTCTTTCCCTTATCCCTTCCAATCTTCGTTGCCTGTCCATGTTTTTATCTAAATGTTATACAAATATGGATTAGTTTCATATGCAAACATCTTCCTACCCACTCAGTAAACTACCTAACTTTCTTTTCTGCCCTCTCTCTTCCTACCCTCTTATTAAACTACAAAACCTTTTCCTTATGTTACTACTGAAGGCATAACAATCGAACGCAGGTAGCAACAAGCAGAATGATATTATAGATATTAGAAACTGTCAATCAAACAGTCAACATAGGTTTCTTCAGTTTTTAAGTGATCCTGCATGGATATATATTGTGCATGAAGGCCACACTAATGGAGTTAAACATTTACTCCTTATTATGTCTAGAAAAAACATTTTTTTAAAAATTCCTCCACAAAATAGTTTCATGGGGGGGGGGTGTAATTTATAATGTAAGTTTATGCTAAATTGGTCCCTTAGTTTGTGTCCAGCAGCATTCATGCTTGCTTTTTGAAAATTCAAACTTTTTAGTGATCCAACAAAAGGCGAGAGAAGTAACTTATTCATTGATCCGCCCTTTTTACAATTTTTTTAATTGATCCCCCTCAACACTGCATGCTGCCAAAAGACGATGGTCATGTGACGGTTTCTACTGTCTGTTTCATAAAAAATGTTCAATTTTGTCATGGGTAGGAACTCAATTTGATTCTTAGTATCGGAGTTAAATATGCAGTGATATATATATATATGAAATTCAGAGAATGGATAAATTTATATCCGACAGAATATGATAATTATAAAGACATTTATAATTGGGAATCTATATTAGCTTGGTACTGCTTTGCCCCGATTGAAAAAACAAGCTGCCTAAATCATGTAAATAAATAAAGAAATGAGCGCCATGCAGAGATCAAACCTGCATCCATCTTGGAAGTAGCCTTATATACAGGCTCTGCTCTACCACTTGAGCTAATGGCATTCTCATGGAAGGTAGGAGCTCTGAAATGTACATATTGCTCGTCTCTCCATTTCACGATCATTTTTTGGGCACAAATATGAGAGTGCTGTTAGCTCAATTTCTTTTACACAATTTAGGCTGCTCATTTTGCAATTGGGTCAAACCGGTACCGAGCAAATATAGGTTCCCAATTAAAAATGTTTTTATAATTATCTTATTTAAATATATATGATAATTATAAAGACATTTATTAGTTGAGAACCTATATTTGCCCGGTGCAGGTATGAGCAACTGCTAAACGAGTGGTCTAAATCGTAAATGCAAATAAAGAAATGAGCTCTGTGCGGGAATTGAACCTGCATCCACCCTGGAAGCAACCTTATATGCAGGCTCTGCTCTACCGATTGTGCTAACAAAGCTCTCATGGTAGGCTTACATTTTGCTAGCCTCACCATTCTCACGTTCATATTTAGGCATGAATATAATGCGGTTCTCTAGAGAATGGCGAGGCCAGCAAAGTGTAGGATTAAAAGACTCCTGCCCAGCCTTAGGAATTTCATTAGCTCAGTCGGTAGAGCAGAGCTCGCATATAGGGTTGCTTCCAGGGTGGATGCGGGTTCGATTCTCGCACAGAGCTCGTTTCTTTATTCACATTTACGATTTAGGCTGCTCGTTTAGCAGTCACTCACACTAGCACCAGACGAATATAGGTTCTCAACTAATAAAATGTCTTTATAATTATCATATTCTGTTGGATATAAAATTATCCATCATTTGATTTCATACTGTCGACATCGAGAGCCACAGTATATTCGTGCCTAAAATACAAACGTGTGAATGGAGAAGCCAACAAAGTGTAGGATTAAGACTCCTCCTACCATGAGACCTTCGTTAGCTCAGTCGGTAGAGCAGAACTATCATATAAGGTTGCTTCCAGGGTGGATGCAGGTTCGATTCTCGCATGGAGCTTGTTTCTTTATTTACATTGTTTAGCAGTCGCTCACACCAGTGCTGGGCAAATATAGGTTCTCAACTAATAAATGTATCATATTATGTCAGATATAAAATTATCCATTATTGGATTTCATTTAAATATATAAAAATATATTCATTTTTTGCAGTTATGGCAATCAAAGGAGAGAGAGTGATATGTTATCCTTTTTGGCGCAAAGTGAAAATACACTAAAATATGAGCCAAGATTGAATAAAAATGAAAGCAAAAATTGTTAGACTCTTGTAGATCCACTTGTTGGCTGTCAACTTTGATATAGCACAATATAAATGCATACAATCCGGGGTCTTCAATTCATTTTTATTTACAGACGTCTATGTGCTAGGATGCTGAACCGCTAACTGACTTGAACACAGTAGAGTATCAGAGAAAAGGGACTCCTGAAACGGGAGAGTTCCACTACTGATCATTAACAAAGAAAGCTAACAGAGTAATCTATCTTTGTATATGATATATTAACATATTGACAAAAATAAATAAATCTGCTCTCGTCTCTGGGGGTGCATTGCAACCTCATCATAATTGTTTGAAATAAATGTTATCGAGAAAATGAAAAATATTTTATTACATTATTTTTTTCTGAATTGATTCTCTGGTCTGCAGATAAAAAAAAAACAATTTTGATAACAAAACAGAAAAAAAAACCTGATGCTTGTTTTTTGAACATGTTTCCCCGTTTATTATCTTTTTTCTCTTGATTGTATTAATTTGCTTTGCTCTTATCTGACTCCAGATAAAAGAGAATATCTTTAGTAACAAATTGTATTCTTTCTTTTTAATCGGCAGGCCAAGGCCAGTTTGGTGACCGAGACCTCATGTGCCAAGCACGTGATTATCTGAAATGTGCCTCTCAGCATCCTGTTAATTACATTGTACCCAAAGTTCATTTTGTGTTCTTCAATGCCATCACAGAACCAATGGCAGAGACTCTAAAACAACTTGGAATGCATGTCTGGGGAGAGATTGTTCCGGTGGAACCAGATACCGAAGTCAAATTGCAGTCAGTCCAAGAACTATTTGGCAACTCTTCAGAATCGGAATCAGATGATTGTGAAACTCTTTCGGATAAAGAAGATGAAGAAGAGGAAGCATTTGCTTCTGCACCTTCGGAGATTCCTCCATCGTATTCAACTGAAATCGACAAACAATTGTTGCAAGTCGGACAAATTGTTTCAGACACCATTTCCAAATACATGCAGTATCTGAAAGACGTTTCAAAGAATGAACTAAGCCAATGTGAGTCGTTGATCGATGATTCTAAACATTTGACTTTACCATTTGCAGTTCAGAAATATTTCAACTCCAAGGAATCACCACTCGGTGCCAGAGCACTGACTCCGGTTGCCTTGAAACCTGAAATAGAGACCCAAGGCGATGATCATATATCGCATATAACACGAGTTAATTTAGATATTACTGCGTTGATAACCCTTGTCTCTGCAGTCAGTCATGGACGATGTCATCTTATATTTCCTGAGAAGATTTTAACAATGCAAGCAGCAGAAGAACGAGAATCCCCTGTGCTACCAAGAATGCTAAAATTTTTGGAAGGTAAATGCCATTTTTAAAAAATTCTAATCTTTTAGATTTATCTTCATCTTTGTTGTTTTTAACACAACTAATTAGCTGTTATATTCTCTACCCTTCACATATTGTCTGAAGTTCTGAGGTGGTCTTTTCATTATTAGAAGATGTCAACCAAAACTGTCAAAATAGGTTTCTTCAGTTTTTTAGTTGGTCCGCCTGGCTGGCTGGCTATGCATGCATACAGGCTGCACCAATGGAGCTAGAGGGCTGGAAATCTTAACATTAACTCCTTATTATATCTAGAAAAAACGTTTGTTTTTTTAAATCCCCCCCAAAATAGCTTTTTAGTGGGGGTTCAATTTACAATGTAGGTTTATGCTAAATTAGTTTTTTTTAGTGATCACTGCCCAACAAAAGGCGATAGAAGTAACTTATTCATTGAGCACCCATTTTTCCAATTATTTTTTTAAAAATCACCTCCAACACAGCATGCTGCCAAAAGACAAAATACGGTTTCTATTGAGTGACTAACCTGACCTGTATTCTCTAGCCTTCATGTATTGTCTGAAGTTCTGAGATAAAGTATTTTCATTATTCTATATATTATTATGGCTATTAGAAAATATCAACAAAAACTGTCAGCAAGACTTAAAAACTGGAGAAACCTGTGTTAACTATATATCACATGCACATGCCTCACCAATGGAAACATTTACTCCTTATTATGTCTAGAAAAAAAAAATATTTTTGGAGGGAATTAAAAAAACAACAACCCAAAATCTGTTTTTTCTAGATATAATAAGGAGGAAATGTTTAAATTTTCAGCTCCATTGGTGTAGCCTGTATGTGCGATAGACAGACTGTCAGCCAGCCAGACCCACTTAAAAATTGAAGAAACTCATGTTGACAGTTTCTAATAGAAAGACTTCATTGCACATTTAAATCCTCAGAAATGAATTCTTTTGACTTGCTAAAATCTTTGTCATCTCATCCATGTGAAAAGATTACTTTCAACACTTCACTAATATTCATTTTCTTGTGAGCCACCATGTCGATTTAAATGCTTGATCAGGGGTGTAGCTGAGGGAGTGATTTTAAATCGCCCCTAATGGATGTGAACTCCCAAAAGCTATATGAATAGTAATTCACCTAGTGCATTTCTACTAACATTATACAATAACAAATCTCATTAAATGTTGGTGGGGAGCCCCTCGAGGAGCCAAGCCCCCAAATCTCCAGCTATGCCCCTGTGCTTGATCGTTTTATACGCCTTGGTTGCATTTTGACCTATTTATATGAAACATTAATCTGCACATGCACAAAAAGTTGTGCAAACTTTCTCTAGTTGTCATATCACCATAGTAAATATGCAAATTTCCATGGTTTGTACAAGGAGATGCAGCCATCTTGTGAAGCAATAACACTATCATAAGAGAAGTTATCTCATCTGTGGCAGTGAACAGGTTAAAAAATATATGAAGACCACACTGGAAGAATGATCAAACTCACGTTATCATTTTATTTGGATTTTCCACTTCGGATCATGTTCCCATTGAGCACCCTAAATCTTTGCAAATCTAAAAGGATGCTGTTTTTTCCTTGACACCAGTGACGTCACTGAAACACCAGCAGCATTAGTTACCAAGTTAAACAAAGTCTGCGTGTTGATATTGAAAATAGAGATTGAAA
Source organism: Architeuthis dux (assembly GCA_006491835.1). Lineage (NCBI taxonomy): Eukaryota > Metazoa > Mollusca > Cephalopoda > Oegopsida > Architeuthidae > Architeuthis > Architeuthis dux. Next base: position 419,436 of record VCCN01006003.1, on the reverse strand, counting down.
GCAGAAAATACTCGGCTGAACTGGTGTCGTTAGTCTGTCTCTGAGTTCGAAGTTATTTACATTCGATAAAAAATGTTGTTTATAGGTTTGTTTGTTTTTTTTGAACTAACAAACTTTTGAAGTTACTAAGATACTTTCTTCCGAAAAAAATAGTTCTTTTAATAGATGGGTAAACCTAAAAGCTAAATAACCGTTGAGTCTGATTGTTTTTACAGTTGTTTTGTAAATAACTTTACTGGAGAATATATCCGCCAAAATCGTTTCTTAAAAACAAAGAACGTGAAGCCAACTCTTATCTTTTGTTTATGTTTTTTGCCATCATTTAAAAATTTGGTTAAAAACTAGGACTGTAACATACTGTGTATTCCGAAAGAATACAAACAATGAAAACTTACAATAACTTTTTATTGCATTGAGATTTTGAACTGAAATTTCGACTGTGGAAACTACAAATGTGCTAAAACGTTTCCACAAAATTTGAGTTCTTACGCTACAGTTGCGTGACCACATGAACGATTTGAAAAAGCTTGGTTGAAACCGAAAATCAAGTGGTTCTTTTTTCCTGCTTGTCAACACACAGTTGAAAGGAAGTAACCCTCTGCGGAACATTGCCGATTACTGAGTAGGCACCAACCCTCGCTAGCTGATTCTGCTTACGTACATCACATCCAATCACCACATGGAAACATCAAACGACACATTCTCTGATTGTTTGCAATTTTTCCATGTGATGATTGGATGTGATGTATGTAAGTTGAATCAGCTAGTGTGGGTTGGTGCCTGCTCAGTAACCGGCTCTGGTTCCTTCCCAGCAGGAACCAAGCTTTTTCAAATCTTTAGTATGGTCAAACAACCGAAGTGTAAGAGCTCAAATTGTGTGGAAAAGTTTTAGCGGATCTGTAGTTTCTACAGTTGAAATATCAGTTCAAATCAAAATGTTCATTGTTCGTACTTTTTATGAACACTCAGTATCATATAAGACTGTCAGAAAATATGGAAAGCAATGGTTTGAAGTTCTGAAGTGAAGTAGTATTATTCAATTGCTAAAAAAAACAAAACAAAATGAACTGAAGATTAATAATCTATATAATGAACAGTGTGGTTGTTTCTGTTTCTCTATGAATAGCAATGTACAGATACTCCCCGATTGGATTTTCCACTTCGGATCATGTTCCCATCAAGCACCCTAAATCTTTGCAAATCTTTTTTCCTTGACACCGGTGACGTCACTGAAACGTCAGCAGCATTAGTTAGCAAATTTTTATAGAGTTTGTTTAACTTGGTTTGTCATACATGTGTATAAGAGCTGATAAAGTCAAGAGAGTATATAAATTATACTTGTACATTAAAAAAACATGAATGACTTGGCTCTGCAGAGATTGGGAAGGGTTTTCCACATCCTAAGTCGGCAGAGCCTGAGTGTGAATAGCTCTAAGGACTGTGCAATGGAGTTTTGAGGTGAAGTGCAAGGTGCGCATGGCCGACCCCACCCTTTAAATCAAGGGTGGCACAGATAGCAGCAAGGCTCCAAGGTCATAGGTTTTACAGGAGTTAACTCCTGGCAGATGTGAGCTAGCTGTGGAGGTCTGCCATTCCTTTGTGGCAGTATTCCGACAGTATGGCCTACCTGGGTAGTTGAACCACAGGACTTGAACATTCCAGCAGCCTGTGCAGATATATGTATATATATATTGAAGTGCAGATCTGAGACACAACGCTGAAGTAGATGCCTATGTGAATACCATAAATACATGTTACTCTTGGTTGTACCTGTGTTGTATATTTTTTTAAAAATTTTACAAAATGATATTTTACACAATGATAGTGATAGATTTTTGAAAATTCTCCTCCGAAATAGATTTTTAGAGGGGGATTCAATATGCAATGTAAGTTTATACTAAATTGGACACTAGTTTGTGCCCGCTTGTAAAAAAACTAGTATAATACCTGCTTTACTAAGGGTATACTTAGGGATGGAAATCTATGTAAGTTTATATTAAATCAGTCCCTTAGTTTGTGTCCGACAATGTTTTTTGAAAATTTTGACAGTTTTAATGATCACCGCCAACAAAAGGAGTGAGAAGTAACTTATCCATTGATCACCCCTTTGCAATGTAAGTTTATTTAAAATTGATCCCTTAGTTTGTGTCAGCTTATTTTTTTGAACATTCAGACCGTTTTTAGTGATCACAGTCCAACAAAAGGTGAGAGAAGTAACTTATTCGTTGATCACCCCTTTTCCCAACTTTTTAATGGATCACCCCCAACACAGCATGTATGGGTGGCAGTGATTCATAATTTCCCCTGGAATGCTAGTTTTTAGTATGTTCTCATTTAGCTGCAACCAATAAATATCCTAAAAGCACAAATATTATTTATCATCCAGAACAGAAAAGCTTTTACCAGTTCATCATTAAAATTTCATTTAATGTTTCTGTTTTTTATTATTAATCACTGCTACCCACAACAGACTGCTTTAAACACTGGGTCTAGGTTATTCAGGTGTTCTGACATTTTTAAAAAAATTTTACAAAATGATATTTTACTTATGAAACACACAGTGAGAGAGTGGAATGGGTTACATTTTAAATTTTAAAATGGAGAATGCTATGTCATGTGATGGCAATGAATAAAAAAAACAAACTTTTGAATCTTTTTTTCACTTTACAAAATCAAAATAAATTTAAAATAGATAAAAAAAGAAATCAAATTACATTATAATTAATGAAAAAAAAAATTGAAAGCTATTTGCAAAGCACACATCTAAATTTCACTTCATTTCCCCAAAAATGATGAGCAAAAGAAAAAACACATCATCTGCAAATACATCTGGCAAGAAGCCAAGGAAGATCTCGATTTGGAAATAAAAATAAAATTATCATCCAATTTGAAGAAGGAATAAAAGTTAGTGTAATTGCACAGGATCTACAGTTGTCCTATTCGACTATTTCTACAGTTTAAAAAAAGAAAGAAAAAATAATGGAAGCCGTGAAAGATTTCATACTGGCCAAACCTATGATAATAACAAAGAAACGACATGGGTCCATCCATGAAATGGAAAGAATATTAATGCTGTGGAATGAAGATTGGATTCAAAAAGTGCACTAAGAATAATTCAGGCAAAAGCTGGAAGTCTTTTTGTGACTTTAATGGAGCTCTTTAATAGAGAAATTCACAGCAAGTCATGGTCGGTTCAATAGATTTAATTTTTCGAATTTGAAAGTGACTTCCAGAAGTGAAACATTGAAAAATCCCATCTAAATTGGCAACACTGAATAAAAGAGTAAAGGTGACAATTCACTAGTTTTTTTTTATGGTAAAGCATAGCACACAAACACTTCAGAAAAACATTTGTCCGACTTACAACCATTTTGAGATACGACCTGCCAGTCAGAACAAAGTCAGAGACTACCTATACTCTTCCACCTAATGAATTCAGTAGTTTCTTTTCTAAAAGAATCATCTCATAGAAATTATACTTGAATATACTTGAAATAGTCTTTTTTGGACAGCAGTTAATTGTGTCATTAAGCCAGCTTCAGTGTAGTTGGGCTAGGTTTAAACTAATAAGAAAAATGGTAGTTAAATTTAAATGTATGTCCGATATCAGAAAAGATTATTTAAAAAAAATATTGATATTCTCGGATGTGACCGTCTTTTCACTTAGGCTGTTCCATGCATTTTCCACTCTTGCCAAGAAGAAAGTTTTTCTAACAGTGGAGGTCTGAAATTGTAGTTTATGGCTGTATCCTCTGGTTTTACTGATAGATGAAATCAGCATTTTCTTATCAGGGCATTTTGAGCGTCAGTATCCACTCTATGTATGTTGTTCCGGATTCTGTAGACTTCTAGTAGGTCAGCACATTTTCTTCTGTATTCAAGGGTCTCTAGATTAAGTTGTTTTAATCTTTCAGTGGAGGATATATCTCCCAATCTCAGAAAATTGAAATACATCTGTGAATTCTTTCACAGGAATTAACTAGTGTGATATACAGTTGAAGAAGCCCAGAGAGTTTGTTGAATAATTGTAACCAAATGTTTTTATTTGCAAGGCTATTACTTCCTTGGATACAGCTGTAGGTATATTTGGAGCCTTAAGTCTATTGCACCTCTGAATTTGATCAAGTTTCTTTTTGAATTATTCCCACATGGTTTTGAATTCTCTACATGTTAACCCTCACTAATCAAGCCATGATTTCATTTGGTGTCATTCTAAACTTCCCAAGATATCATGCTGACCTCTCGCAGACTCCTAATCAAAAGCAAGAAATCGCTATTTGTCTTTCAGCATTCATTAATCACCGCTACCCACAACACTGGTTTATTACTGGGCTTAGCTACATATAAATGTCAGAACATATGAATAACCTATGTGAAATTCAAAGAATGGATAATTTTTTATATCTGAAAAAAGTAGGCCTAAAGATGAACAGAACAAAGACAAAAGT
>VCCN01006003.1:389077-408205 GCA_006491835.1 Architeuthis dux | reverse complement strand
GTTGACATGCCGCTAAATCCAACAAACCAAACCAATATCTTTTGGCAGAATACTTTGTTTGGGGTGATCAATTAAAAAACTGGAAAAAGGTGTGATCAAGAAATGAGTTAATTCTCTCGCCTTTTGTTGGGCAGTGATCACTAAAAAGTCTGAATTTTCAAAAAACAAGCTGACACAAACTAAGGGATCAATTTTAAATAAACTTATATTGCAAAGGGGTGATCAATGGATAAGTTACTTCTCACTCCTTTTGTTGGGCGGTGATCACTAAAAATGTCCAAATTTTCAAAAAACAAAAAAACGTGAACGTTGCCGGACACAAACTAAGGGACCGATTTAACATAAACTTACATAGATTTCCACCCCTAAGTATACCCTTAGTAAAGCAGGTATTATATAGTTTTATATAAACAGTAGAAAAAGCAAATTCACCTTTCTGCGACAAGGAAACAAAACACATTTTAATGATATAACACCATTTATCAAAGGTTAAAACAGGTCTGGTGGTCTTGAGTCACTCAATAGAAAACGTCACATGACCAACATCTTTTGGCAGCATGCCGTGTTTGGTACGATCAATTAAAAAATTTGCAAAAGGGGTGATCAATAAATAAGTTACTTCTCTCACCTTTTGTTGACAGTGAGTACTAAAAATGTCCAAATTTTCAACAAAAATAAACTAAGGGATCGATTTAACATAAACTTACATTGGAAATTGAACCCCCACTAAAAACCTATTTTGGGGGGGAATTTAAAAAAAACAAAAAAAAACGTTTTTTCTAGACGTAAGGAGTAAAATGTTTAAATTTTCAGCCCTCAAACTTCTTTGTGCTGCCTGTATGTGATAGATACATAGCCGGCCGGCCAGCAAGATAGACCAACGTGAAAACTGAAGAAACTTATGTTGAGAGTTTTGGTTGATGGTTTCTAATATATGTAGATGTGACAGATGTTGCATAATTATAAGGCATATTAAGTTTTATTTTCCTTCTTCCACTAATGTCTCTGGTTTTTCCTTTTCAGGTAAAAAGTTGTATTCCTGCCAGACAGCTGTGTCTGACTTTCAGACAATTTTAACAACTCTTGGAGGCAAGTCAGAATGCGCCAGAGCAAAAGAATTATTGGCACGCGTTGAAATTGTTCCTGATCAACCATCAGAAAGGTCACGTTCTTTGCCGGTTACAGGGAAGCTCAAAAAGAGATCTAAGGTATTATCGGTTTTTCATACTTTTCATTTACATATGGGCTGAGTGGGCTGCAGTCCAGGGCCTGACAAAAAAAAAAAATTGAAAAATCTACCATTGATTTTATTTGTATCTTTTATGGTGTTTATTACAAGAAAGAAATAGGATGTTGAAAATGGCCTAAACATCTGTAACATGTACATCCGAAGGCATACACCAATACACAAAATGGAACTACATTCATAAAAATGTTAATTTAAAAAAATTTTTAAATTGTTTTAGAATTTTAATATTTTATGACGTCTAGAACACTGAAATTGAAAATATTATTCAATATTTTTCATTTTGATAGTTTATTGAGAAAAAATAAAAATATTCTTTTAGAAATAAATTACTAAAAATGTCACAAGAACAAAATGTATTTCTTAAAATATTGAATAGCATTGAGTCAATTTCACAATAATCACCAGAAGAAATACATTTTTGTATAGAGATAATAATAAATAACACTAGTTATATAATTATACTAGAAGGAGTACATTTTTATATAAAGATAATAAAAAATAACATTTTTTACATAATTATTCTTTAAAAAAGATTTTCAAAGATTTCTGCGACCCCCAATAATCTTTACATGACCCCTCCCCGAGAGGTCCCGACCCCTACTTTGAGAAGCCCTGTCCTATGTCCTCCAGTTTTAATTCAGCTTTGGATGTAACTCTGTGGTTCTTAACCGTTTTTGCCTCGTCTCAACAGCTCAAAAGTTTGATGTCCCCCTTACCATAATGAAATACATTTGGTGTTGAAAATGTGTAATAATATTAGGTCAAAATCTGAAATTTACCAAAATGTAGAGTTTTAAATCAAGGAGAAAATATCTGTAAAGAAACAAATTCTTTGTAAAATACTGATATATAAACTTTAGTATACTTGTGATATAGTGCCACTGGAGGTCATTACTGGGCTAACACCTGGGCAGAAGTGGAACCGACCCCAGTGACCTCAAGAAAAATGCATATGCGTGGGTGTGTGAAAACCGGAACTAACACATCAGTGTGGGCATTCGAAAACCCATAAAAGGAAGAGATACACAGGACACCCGGACAGAACAGAAACTAGCAGAGAGAGACAGACAGCATCTGGGCTTGGGAAAGCACAGGGCCAGTTCCCCTGGTGGGAACAGGTCAGCTCCCATTATCTCTCTCCCTCGACACAATGTATTCTTATGAAATAAAAATATGTCCTCATATTTTTATAAACAAGTTTTGAGTCTTCCTTTTTCTCCAAGTTCAGGCTTTTCCTCTTGCAGACCAAGAGGCTATACAACATACTTACTAAAATTTGTGAAATTTAATAACAACTAGCACTCCAAGGGAAATTATGAATCACTGCCACCCATATATGCTGTGTTGGGGATGATCAATTAAAAAGTTGGGAAAAGGGGTGATCTATGAATAAGTTACTTCTCTCGCCTTTTGTTGGGCTATGATCACTAAAAAAGTCTGAATTTTCAAAAAACTAGAGGGCACAAACTAGTGACCAATTTAGCATAAACTTACATTGCATGTTGAAGCCCCCCCCCTCTAAAGATCTATTCAGGTAGTGATTTAAAAAAAACATAACATTTTCCCTACTCATTGAGGGGAGTGTGTGTGCAAAATTTCAAGTTTCTACTATGAACGGTTAGGGCTGGGCAAAGTCTGGATACATATAGATAGATATAAATATCAGAACACATGAATAACCTAAACCCAGCAATAAACCAGTGCTGATTAACAATACCTCACAATGTTAATGAGTTAAGCATTAATTACTATGGAATCTATAATAAAATTAGTAATTAATAGTATTGTATAATTAAAAATTAATCAGCTTTTCACTTTTCATACACAAATTCCAAATTGCCCCCCCCCCAATATTTAAATTGCCCCCTTGTGGGGCGTGCACCCCACATTCAGAATCACTGATGTAGACAGTCTTTCAAATCTTACACCACTTGATCTTACAAACTGTTTATTTTTCTTGTAGCTTTTGTTCCTTGATAAATTCTGAAAGGTTGTGATGTAGGCCGAGTGAAAGAATTGCTCAAAGGTCAAGAAGTTTTTCGAGTTTTGTTGCTTCGCGCCTTTGTCTGGTTCAGGAAATTCTGTTGCAATCATCCATGATATCAATGTTTCCAGTTCAATAACAAGAGGATCGGCGTCATTTGAAACAGAAAGAGCAAGAACCAGAAGAGAAAATAGAAACTAAAGAAAAATTTAATTATAAAATCCACCTATATAAAACGCAATGTCTATTCATATTTTATGTGTGTGTAAATGTGGCACAACTTTATATTGAATGACGTTCCATTGAAAATGCAAATTACACACACATGCGTGTATGTGGTCTGTTTGTGTAAGTGTATATGTGTGGATTGTAATTTTTATATATGTATTTCCCGTATTCATATGAAACTAAGAACATTTTCTACTTTCTTTTGTCCAGTTTCAACTCCAGTTTCAGAATTCTTTATTTCACCCAATTTACATGCAATACTTTGACTTTTGTTTTCCTGTTTAAAATCCAAAGTTTCTGACAGCCACCAACTGTAAAGGAGTGGGGTGAGTTATTTCTATATGGGTAAAGGATTTATATCAACTTCATTCAGGTAGTGGTGTAGTCAGGACTTATACAAAGTTAAAACTTATTTCTTGTGGGGTGTGACTTGGATCTGGGCTTGAATATGCTCAGGCTGCTATACTGTCAGGTCACTCCTCTGACGGGGGTAGCAGAACCCCATAGTCAGTGCACATCTGCTTCTGTTGGACTGACCAGGACCTGTGCTTAAAGTTTCAGACAGCCGTACCGTCATGAGGATCTGTGCTTACAGTTGCAGACAACCATACTATGGTAAGGATCTGTGATCAAAGTTGCAGGCAGCCATTCTCTCCTTATTCTCCTTCAAATGATCGGTAGAACTCTATAGCCAGCTCAGGCTCAACTTTACTGTCGGGACATTCCAGCAAAGGGGCGGTAGACCACCATAGCTAGCTTGGACATCTGCCAGTAGAAGGAAATTCCTGTCAAACCTACGACCTATGGGCTCCACTCCTATTCGTGCCACTCCGGAAAGTCGCACTTCCCCTTAAAACTTTACTGCTCAGACTGGAGGGCTACTCCACACACAATCTTTGTTCGCAAAGCCAAGTCATATGTATGTGTTAATGTTTATGATTAATAATAAATAAACACGCCGAAGCAAGCTCCCAGCAGCCCCCATTCAGTTTCCGGTCCCAAAAACGCGGGCTGGAAGTGAGAACGGGGAAGGCTCTCTTCTTCACAGGCAATCGCCCTGCAAACACATGTCTTTGTTTCTCTCTGCTTCTTTTTTAAACACAGCTAAATACAGTTATGAAACAAATGCGTTCAAACTAAACACAGCTAAACAGATAAGCACAAACTAATATCAGACATCATTACATGGATGCGAGTATGTGCGTATGTGGAGTATGTGTATGTTTGTGGTGTGTATGTGTGTATTCTGCATTTTTGATGAAACATTCGATGATAAAAAGTCGCAGTACCATCTGTAACACTTTTTAATAAGAACACAGATACTACACTCTGATCCTAGGCAGAGCACACAGATACTCTGATCCTAGGCAGAAGTGCTGATCCATATGTAGATAATTCCATTATTTTCGAGTTCACATATGTGAGGGACCCAGTGAGGATCAATTTTACTATAGTAATAATGGTCTGCTGGGCTTGCTTGTTAACCATTACTTCACAGGGAAGTACTCAGCATATTTACTAAACTTAGCTTAGTAATGAAGAAGCGCTGGCAAAAGCAGACGTAGAAGACATAGAGTTAAAGCTAGTCAAAAGCCATCTATGATTATAATACTGAAATGAGTTTGATCCTCAATGGGTGGCCTATACTAACAGCTTGCAATGCTTAGAAGGTTAGTATTGCAGACCGTTGCTACAGTAGAGAGTTCAATCCTCACAGGATTACTGTAGAAACAAAAGGGGGTGGGGAAAAAACACGATACAGTTCAATGCAAGAAGTCAAATGGCACGTCAAAGTTGTAACGCCGGAACAATACCTCCAACAGGACACCTCCTTGCTTAACATCAGTAAGCTATTACCACAGTTACATAAGATGCTACTGCCCACTCATAAAAAAGCTATGCCTTTTTATAGCAATGCCTCTTGCAACATGCAGGCCATTGGTGGTGAGTGCCGCAACAAATGGGCTATTGGCAGTCCTTTTCTTTTTTCCTCATCCACTGAGCATTTCCTTCTTCCTGCTGGGCTTCAAATGGTGGCAGCTGCATGCTCGGAGCCTTTTCTGACGAAAAAGTTGGATTTCATTTTCTCTGCTACAATTACACAACACTTGTGCCACACTAAGCTAAGCTTAGTAAATACTCATATTAAGCAATATCAGACTGTTGGATCTGCACAATGATTAGGCCATACCTCCAGAATAGACAATAACAGACCAGTAAAAGCCTTGCTTGTATGGTGAGTTGGCTGTTGGAACCCAACCTGTTGGGCGTCCTAAGCTGCGCTATAGGGACACGTGCAAAAATGGTCTGAAATGTGGTCGTGCTCTGGACCAGTTGAGGAGGAAGGTTGATAATCATCAAGAATGAAAATAATTAAATCATCACACTTGCGAGAAAATTAATTAGAAAAGAATTAATGAACAGGTCTAGTTAGTCACTCACTTAGAAACCATCACGTAACCAGCGTCTTTTGGCTGCATGCCATGTTGGGGGTGATCAATTAAAATATTAGAAAAAGGGGTTACTTTTCTCGCCTTTTGTTGGTGGTGATCACTAAAAAAACAAAACAAGCAGGAATGCTGCCGGACACAAACTAAGGGACCAATTTAGCATAAACTTACATAGTAAGTTGAACCCCTACTGAAAACTTATTTTGAGGGGGAATTTTCAAAAAATAAAAATAAAATTTTCAAAAAATAAAAATAAAAGTGTTTTCTAGACATAAGGTTTAAATTTTTAGCCCTTTAGCTCCATTGGTGCAGCCTGGATGCGCGATACATACATAGGTTTCTTCAGTTTTTAAGCTGGGCTAGCTGGCTATGTTGACAGTTTTGGTTGATGGTTTCTAATAATCTCTTGAACTTCTAAAGGACTACCTATTTTATATTAATGTTAAATGTGTCATACTCATTTCTGGTTTGAGGTGTGTTTATTAGCTTAGTCATTGTGGCAAATGTGGGGTACCCAATGATGAGCTTGTTAATTTTATTCTGGCACAAGGCCCTTTATTCTGGTGTCATTCATCTACAGATCATTTGTTTTATTGTTCTGTATGTCTGTGTGCAAATCTCAAGCAAAGTTGTCAGAGGAAAGTATTCTTCAACATATCCTGAAAGTATTTTCTGGCAAAGGATTATTTAATGGTATAAAAGTCGGAAATTCCACGAATTCTTGGAGAAAATTGTCAAAAGTAGAAAACTGACAGATCATTCAAGAAAGAACATTTTTAAACATCTTTTTAAAAGCAGCAAAAAAACAAAAAAACATCAATGAGTTTTGTGGCTGAATACAGCTTTATATATCATCATTATTGTTAAATATTCTTTAGTTATGCTCCTTAGGCTGAAGAGTGCTTATCGACTTCCAGTAAAGCGCCATTGTTTATGTTCTAAGAGGAGAGATGCCATGTTGATTCATGAGACAAGACACGAAGCACATGCTGTTGATGTAAATAAGAATGACTAAATGAGGTTTTTTTTTGTGAGTAGATCTTTTGTTGCCTTCTAAATCTGTTGGTATCTGTCATCATAATCCATACAATCATCATCATCATCAGCCTTTTAACGTCCGTCTTGGATATAGATCTTCCCCAAATCTCTCTATCATGGGCATCATGGTGCCCATATCTCCTGAATCTGTCTAAATCATCATGACAGCTTATTTTCGGCCACAGTTTTGCATATGATCTCTGGGATCTATGTTGTGAGTCATGATGTCCAGCAGCTGTCTGACATTCTTGAAACACAGCCTTCTCATTGCCATTTGAGTTTTCTAGTGGATTCTATGATATCTCTGACTCCTGTTTTTTCTCTTATACACTGCAGTCTTGTAATCCCTTCATGTGACGCCAAACATGATCCCTCCCTGTGCATGGTTCTTAGTCACCTATAGAGCTGAAACGTGGAACCTATCGGGAGGACACATTGGATATAGACCCTTCTTTTAAGGACTAATGGGATTTTTTGTTTCATGAATGTTGAGCTTGTTCTACAAAGGCTTGCCAGTCTCGGGTAATTCTTCATTTGATTTCTTCTTCTTTTGAGGATTTCATGGAGATCCGTTGTCCCAGGTAGATGTAGTGGTCTACTTTCTTTAGTTCTGCGTTTTCGAGCAGTGTATCTTTGTCATCAACATATTTATTGTACATGACATTAGTTTTACTGACGTTCATATAAAGACCAACTTTCTTGCTTTCTTCATTCAGTTTGTCTAACATTATCTGGAGTTCATGAAGGTTCTCGGCAAACTGTATGATGTCATCAAATCTTAGGTAACTTAGGTATTCGCCATCAATTCTGATTCCCTTATTTGTCCAGTCTACATTTCAGAAGATCATTTCAAGGCAAGCTGTGAAGAGTTTGGGTGAGCTGATGTCACCTTGTCTTAGAGTCCTTCCAGCTGGAAAAGGAGTGAGTCTTTATGTAGCCTGATAAAGGAACAGCTGAGTCAGTAGATATGTTGTAGAACTCTGATATATACTGAGTCAACTCCTTGTTGTATGATTGCATTGATGACTTTGGGGATTTCCACTGAGTCAAAGGCCTTCTTGAAGTCAACAAATGCTACAGCGAGTGATGTCTTGTATTCTGCTGCTTTCTCTTTTAGTTGATTCACTGAATGGAGATGGTCAATGGTTGAGTGGCTCCTTCTGAAGACAGCCTGTTCCTGCGGTTGGTTTTCATCAAGCTTCCTGGTGATTCGGTTGGTGATCACTTTGGTAAAAAGTTTGTACATGCAGTTGAGTAGGCTGATTGGTCTGTAGTTACCTAGATCTTTTGGGTTCCCCTTCTTTTTTTTATTATATAGTAGCGTAATGATTGCAGTGTTCCAATCTTCTGAGACTTTACTAGCCAAAAATCCACCCCACCCCACAGGCAGGATTGTCACCTAGTTCCTGCAGAAGCCCCCAATAGGAGATCAAAATTGTTTTTTTTGGTCTTAATTCAATACTTCTGGCTACAATGCAGGGGAGGTAACTGTACATGGATCGGCCCCAAGACTCTCCACAGATTTTCATTGAAATTCATCAAGAACTTCTGGAGATATTGGATAATGTGGACATATAGCTACAATGTATGGAAGGCCCCCAAAATTCAATCACTTTCTCCTTAGCCTATGGCCGACCCTTACACAAAATTTAACTTTTGGAGATATTGTGTGGTGTGGACATATAACTACGATGCAGGGGAGGTAACTCTACATGGATCAGCCCCAAAATTATATTTGAGATCCCTTTGTGACATTTGGTATCCCTGCTAAGTTTGGTTCAGATCAGCCGAGTAGTTTCTGAGTTATGAATTTATTGGACAAATAGCTACGATGTAGAGGTGGTAACTGTGTATAGATCAGTCCTATAATTCATATTTGAGATCCCTCCATGATACGTGGTATCCATACCAAGTTTGGTTCAGATTGGTTAAGTAGTTTCTGAGTTATGAATTTCTTTTATTGTCTTATTTTAACACCTATTAGTTGCCTCTCAAGGAGTTCAGTCTTGCTTTTTTTGTCAATATGTTTTTAGTAAATTTATTATTCACCGCTAACTACAACACTGGTTTATTGCTGGGTTTAGTTTATTCATGTGTTGTTATTACATAACATGCATACATACAATTAGCAGATGCAGGGGTGCAGCATGCAAGAGAAGGATGAGATGAAGTTATTTTTTGTGTTTATAAAATGTATATATGTTTATTGTTGTCACTCGTATCTATGTATCCAGACTTTGCCCAGCCCTAACTGTTTGTAGTAGAAACTTGCGATTTTGCATGCACACACTCCCCTCAATGAGTAGGGAAAATATTTTTTGATAATTTTACCCCCAAAATAGGTTTTTAGAGGGGGATTCAATATGCAATGTAAGTTTATGCAAAATTGGTCACTAGTGTCATTCCTAGACCACAATTTGTCAAGTCGCGCCATCCACATGACATGGGGCTGAAATCCTTAATGTGCTTCCGTTAATTTACTTATCTACAAATATGTCTTTGATCCGTGACAACTTGTTTTCAAATTCTAACTCCCAAATTCATTCAAGTCGCGCCGTCCATGCGATAAATTCAAACTGTCCTTCCCAGACGTACTAATGACCAAATCCTGGCGCCAATTTTGTATTCTATCTCTCTCTGCTGTGTCGGTCATTTGACCTTCTGACACGAAGAGCAGGTGAAACGAAATGTATTCTTTTTTTACTTTTTCTGAGCGTGAGAACATTTTAACAAGACTAATCATTTTCTTAAATTAAAACTAAAATGAACTATTGAAAATTATACTTAATTACTAATTTTGTTTTATTATTAGAGACACTAATAATAAACATATTAAGTCACCTGTACGTCACTATATTATATCACTATCCGAAAGAAGAGCGTTTCTATGAAAGTCTTTCGTAAACTGAAATGGCGTAAAGTGAAGAAGCAATTAACATTAATTTATATGGGTAACATTTTTGAGCATCCGCTGACAAAAAAAAATGTTTAGGATGGTATGTCAGGCCGAGTCATCAGAGGTCGCGGGATAAAATCAGGGCTAGGAACAAATGCTAATGCCTGTATTGATTTTATTATAAAAGCAGTTTTTTTGATCCTTGTACTAATTGCATTGGCCAGAGGACTAGAGTTTTCTCATTGCACAGAATGAAAAACGCATCCCAAAACATGCAAATCTGGAAAGTGTTTCTCGATGTGGCAGATTACGGATTTTTTAAAATCAACACTTACAGAAATAGGTTGCAACCTATGAATAGATATTAGAAGGAGACTAGGGTGAGAGGAAGAGTGTGTGCACTGCCTCTATAATGGCTTGCTGCAAAACAAAAGCTGAATGCTATTTTCGCTTTTGAACTTTTTTCAAAAAAAGTGATGTAAAGCTGTATTTGAATTCTATTTGATCATTTCTTTTTTTAGAAAGTGAAAGAGTCATTGTTTAAAATGGTAGGTAGGAAGTATTTTTATCAGCACAAATTTACCATTAAGTGGAAAAGTCTGTGGTTCAACACAGAGGACCAAGAAAATCACACTGTTTGTTATATAAGTAGATCATTGTCATTAATCCACATGTTTTCTGGACTAATCCTTGATAATCCTACATTTCAACCAATATATTCTTCAGTTTTTCTTAGGTGTCTAATTCATCCATATAATAAAAGACTACAATTACAGGTAGACCAGTAAATGAACTCACTGCTAGCCACAACAGACTGGTTTAAACACTGTTGCTGGGTTTAGGTTATTCATGTGTTCTGACATTTATATGTATCTGGACTTTGCCCAGCCCTTACTGTTCATAGTAGAAACAAAAGGCAAGTGAAGTAACTTATTCATTGATCACCCCTTTTCCCAACACACCATATATGGGTGGCAGTGATTCATCATTTCCCTTGGAATGCTAGTTTTGAGTTGTTTCATAAATTATTCTTCATTTCTTATGTTTCGGATTTTATTTTATTTTCTACAGATAATCTTTGGCACAGGAGACTACTTGCAAGCAATCACCATGACAGCAAATTCTGGCTATATCCGAGCTGCTGAGAACCATGTAAGTATAATTGCTCATCATATTTACATATAATCTATGCCTATAAACACCATGGTTTGTGGCTTTGTAATGCTGATTTTGGTCATGTTCATATCTAAGTGTGTAGACCAGCTTCAACTTTGATATTTTTCATACATATCATTGTATTATGTTGGGGCTATATATGGCTATCAAAGGAGATAAAGATTTGTGTACTTGAAACAGATTTTAGACTCTTTTAAAAATCTCAATACATGAAGTGGGGGATCAGTTTTCTATTGTTGTGAAGTAATAAACTGACCGGCCATGGTTTAATATATCTTAGCGTAAGATGTACCTGGACATAAAGAGGAGGATCGCTTTTCCATTGGTATATAATGGCAAACGTAACAGTAACAAGTCTGTAGACCACATACACATTTTATATACAAAACACAAAATTATGTCCGAATGAAATGGCATGAAAAGAAAAACTATTTTCGTCTTTTTAAAATTAACCCAACCAAATCGTCATCAACTAGGACTTATTCACAATGCAACTGCTCATTTTAGCCAAACACTTCTTTATATACTAACTGTTCTGTTAAATTCAGAATGGTGGAGTTAATTGATTTGCATAATTGTAGCACCTATACTAAATTTTAAAAGGAATACATACAAACACATTATACCTAAAAAAAAGTTTAGACTACTTAAAGCAGGTTTTAGACTTATTTTAGAGTCTCTGTACTTGAAGTAGAGGTCAATATGATGGGGGATTAGTTCTCTATTGTTACAAAGTTATAAACTGAACCCTCCAATGATTAATGAATTATTCATATCTATACCTATAAACGCCATGGTTTGATGTTTTGAAATGCTCAAAAATTGTCACACTGTTTTTGATTATGTCTGTTGAGAATTTAATCTCTGTAATTAAAAATCCTCCCAAAATAAAATAGCATTTATGTAATTAGGACTTGATGAAAATCATTCAATTTTAATTAACTGGATTTTGAAAAAATATTTCTTTTTACTAGTGAAAAATACATTTGCTTTTAATGTGTGTCTGTTACCTGTAAAATCACTTCTATTGTAAAGTGTGTATCGAGTCAATTTTCCTTACCCATAAATGATAGAAGCCCACATAAATTTACTTGCTTCTATAGGACAGCTAAATATAGATTGTAAGCTTGGTTTAATGACAGAATAACAATGCAACAAAATATAATGTACTTAACAGAGATCCTTTATTCATCTAGTGATCGTAATCAACCTAACACGCGTGTGTACTACAAAGCGATTTCTCCAACTGATAAACAATCGCTGCCCCGTTCCAGAACGTGAAACGGCGCCCCCTAGTGGCAGTCTTCTGCCTAAGGGGAATAACACATGATACTTACTTAACATAGATGACCAACAAAGACCTGCTATTATCCATAATGTATAAGTATATTCCCAGTATTATACAACCATCATATGACAGGTAATATTCTAGTTACTTATATTAATTTATATTTCTTATATGTTACTTAAAATAACTTGTCTGTTGTTTTAAATAAATAAAGTATACAGGTCTGGTTAGTCACTCAATAGAAACCGTCACATGACCAACATCTTTTGTCAGCATTCCGTGTTGCAGGTGATCAATTAGTGGGCAGTGATCACTAGATCAGACTGTACATGTGACACATAGATAGATAGATAGATAGCCAGCCAGCCAGCCAGCCAGAAGCACTTAAAAAACTGAAGAAACTATTCTATGTTGGCTGGTGGTGGACAGCTTCTTATAAGTTAAGACTTCCAATTCTATGGTGTTGAGGAATCCTACACTAAATAAACTCTTCTTTGGTTATGGTCAGGGAGTTTTAAATGTATTTTTCAACTGAAACCGCTCCCAACTTAGAATACACTCAAAATATCACATTAACATGCTAAAACCAATACACTGATTTAATAATTGAGTAATCATCAAAACCTTGAAAATGGCTAATTGTTTAGCCAAAAGTGCTCGTACAACACTGTTGGACAGACACTACATTCCATGGATCCAATTGCACATTCTCTTGTATGTAAACAAGAAAAATTTAATAAAAAATTAACAAGATGTTCCTTGTCCATCGTATTTAACCAGACATGCATATATATATATATATCAATGTATTTATCAATCAATTTATATATTTACATGTAAGTAACATTAAATATGCATTCATAGCTATACTTTCTTTGTTATGGAGTAATGGTTAAAAAGCTAGTCTCTCCAAAAAAACTTTGAATTTGATCCTCACTGGGTGCCCCACACTTGTGGAATTGTACCAGACTAAGATTAGCTTAGTAAATACCTAATTTAGGCCCCTCATTGTTGAGTCTGATTTTTCTTTATTACTGTATTGAATCTGATACTTATTTGGTGCTCCTCACTGTAGCCTTAAGCCAGACTAAGCTAAGCTGAAGAAATACATTCATCTAACTTCAATTGAATAAATTTCTGTGTTCTGTGTGTGTTCACTGCAATTATTCGGCAACTGGCCATTGTACGAAATTGACATTCGCCAGTCAGCACACAATGCAGTGCAAGTTATTTGGATGAGAGGTTCTCAAGAAATCTAATCTAAAATTTTTTTATTAAAGATCTTTCTTCATAGTTTCTATGAATTATCTCCCTTGATTTCCACTCATTAAATTTAACTAAATTTATATATAAGATATCTAAATTTGCAACACTAAAGTGAAATAACTGAAATATTTAGAAGCCCTAGTCTTGTATGACAGACAAAAAATTATTTTAAATGACAATTAAAGCTGGCTACTCCACCCACCATAAAATCCGCCGCCTTCCAAACATGTACATTCGAAACGATCACTGTCCTAGTAATTTTAAGGCCTATATTTCTTTCATCAAATGACACCATAAGTTCTTTGAACTTGTCGATAACGTCATGACTAGGAACAAATGCTAATGTTTGTATTGGTTTTATTATTAATACATTTTTTTTATGCTTGTACCAATTTCATAGGCCATTTTTCTCATTGCCCAAAGTGAAAAAAGCTTCCAAAAATAGAGAAACACTTTGCAGATTCGCCTATGTTGCTGATTATGGCTTTGAAATAGGTTGCAACCTATGAATAGATATCCCTTTAAGCTTTGAAGAAATGATATATGTTTCTGTGCATTTTTGTTTGGTAATACAATTCAATACACTGGAGGATTAATGTGATTTTCTTCATAAAGAGCATGAATAGTGTAAAGTTGATAGCCAACAGGAGAAGAGTCAAATGTGTTATAAAACCAATGATGACTTTTTGCCAGCAAATCAAGGTTTTCGTTGGTTGCCAAATTAAACCCTCAAGGGATTATCTTGGATACATTTGTTTTTTGCATTTTGGCTGCGGTGGATGGTTTCTAATAAGTTGAGACCTCCAATTCTATGATGTTAATTCAGGTTTATAAAAAAATCTAATCCGTATACATCAAATTGCCACACATATGTGTCAAAATAATTCAGTAGACCGTGATTTTTGGAGAATGCTCAATACCTGCGGTAGAGAAGTAATATAAAAAATATCACACACACAATATAAATATATATAATATAAAAAATATCACACACACACACAAACACACATATATATATAGTCAGAGAAATATTTTAAGTAAAAATATTTCCTGATATAAGTCCATAGAACGGATGTGTTCAGCGATGGTATCTGAAAAAGTGCTCAATGCCTGTCTAAAGACGAGAAGATCCCTAAAGGTGGGCAGAGCGATAGATATCCAATGGAAGAAAACGGAACTCGATTCCCTACAGTGACAGACTGTTTCATGTTTTATTACAATTTTTCAAACTGATTTGAAACTACAAGGGTTGGTTTATATACCCTCTCCCATGATATTCCTGGTTGACCACTGGGATTTTTTGAGATTGCTACTATCCCCCCTGTAACTGTTAGAAGCAGGGGGGTGATTTGAGGTTGATACTACAACCTTTTTGTAACCTTTTTTGAAGCAAGAGGGGTGATAAGGATTTCTCTATCAAAGCTGATTTCATCGGCCACCTTTGACATCACCCCTTTTGATGTCGCTATGGTGGGGTTCGATTCCGCCTAGGTATTGGACCTAATAGGGCTATATTTTACATATACTCAATAGATTTAGTGATAGGGGGAGGTGGGGCTATATAGGGACTACTGGTTAATGGAGGTTAGAAGTAGTAATGGTCCAAAAACCAGTAAAATACACAAACGCATAGTTAGGGCTTTAAAAGTGTCGGGTTTAGAGTGGATATAAAATCCAATATAAGGATAGCTAATTATATAGATCTCACCTTTAACCTAAACGATAATACAAACGTGGTCTGCAAAATGGAGTTTTACGGTGCAATGTGCGCGCAGCTGACCCCACCCTTTTAACCTTTGGGTTGCATGCTATGGTTCACCGTAGTGGCACGGATAGCAGCATTGTCCTTAGGTTGTAGGTTTGACAGGAGTTTCCTTCTCCTGGCAGATGCGAGCTAGCTATGGGGGTCTGCCGCCCCTTTGTGGGAGTGTTCAGATGATATGGCTTACCTGTGTAGTTTGAACACTATGGCTGTCTGAGCAGATATATTGTATATCTATGAATGGCTTGAGTTCACGAACAAGGATTTTGGAGATGGTTTTCCACAGCATTAGAACCATAGACACGTTCTATAGATATAGTAACCACTCAGCCTGAGCAATGTAGTTTTAAGGTGAAGTGCGACTTGCCCAGGGTCGACCCCACCCTTTAAACCAAGGGTTTGCATCCTATGGACCACCGGAGTGGCGCGGATAGGAGCAAAGCCCATAGGTCTTAGGTTTGACAGGAGTGTCCTTCTCCTGACAGATGCCCGAGCTGGCTATGGGGGTTGGCTGCCCATATATATATATATTCCATATTGAAACCAAAATGTTTGTAGCTGACAACGTTCATTTCGATGCTCCTGCAGTCTTGTCAAATCAGCAAATGAATGATTTTTTTCTCTCCTTTCTCAGATCTAGGAATCTGTTCCCTCTTCCACCTTGACCTGGTCAATTCTTTTGATGTTCCTAGAAGGGGTTCTCCTCCTCTTTTTTTATGGGCTTAGATAAAATTTCCTTGAAGTTGGTAAATGATAGTAGTAACCCATTTTTGGATTTGGTTAATTACAAATAGATTGATGCTTGTTTCTATATCTGTATATTTTCGTGACCTTGTTACTGCTACTTAAAGGTTTTTTTTGTTTGTTTTATTGTATTTTTTCGTGTGTATGTATATGTTATATTGAGATATATATATATATTTCAATGGTAGATGTGATTAGAAAATGTGGAAAAGAAAGATTGAGAAAAGCGTGTTATGTCTCAAACATATTAATTATCATGAAGATAAACCTTTATACATTCGTCGCTGCGAGCGACTTCATCAGAAGAAACACTGCAGAGAAGTGCGACTATCCATGCCGGGTAGTAGAAATGAAATGAAGGGTGTTTTCTATGCCTAGGTTTATTTGGTTGAAAATTCCTTATGGGTCCCTGAGCTGGTGTAGTGTGGGTGTTTAGATTAAGTCGGTCTGTGCATTTGTATGAGTTATAAAGTTGGTGGGGGGAGAGTGCAGGGTGTTTAGATTAGGTGGTTCCTTGTGTAGGCTGTTAAGTGGGTTGGGGTGGTTGGTGTGAATTATGTTTCCTGGATGTTCTGTCAAGATAAGTATGAATGCTGACGTGGGTCTATGAGGTCATGTTATTGTGTGTCTGTATGAGCCTGTACGTTTCTTCTATTGAATTAGGGGGGTTTCTGGTGTATATAGCTGGTATGTATATGTACATATGTGGGTGGGTGTATGTATATATATCAATGTATTAATCAATTTATATATTTACATGTAAGTAACATTAAATATGCATTCATAGGTATACACTTTTTGTTGTGGAGTAATGTTTGGATCATGTTCCCATCAAGCACTCTAAAGTTTTGCAAATCGAAAAGGATGGATTTTTCCTTGACACCGGTGATGTCACTGAAACGTCAGCAGAGTTGCCAAGATAAAGTCTGCGTGTTGATAACGAAGAGAATACTAGGCTGAACTGGTGTTGCTAGTCTGTCTCTGAAAATGTTCGAAGTTACTTACATTCGATAAAAAATAGTTTTTTTTTTTTAAACTAACAAACTTTTGAAAAAATGAAAAACTATTTATTTGATAAAAAATAGGTTGTTTATAGGTTGTTTTTTTTAAACTAACAAACTAATGTTTAAAAGGCTAGTCTCTCCAATCATTTCTACTGTAGTGAATTTGATCCTCACTGGGTGCCCCACACTTGTGGAATTGTGCTAGACTAAAATGAGCTTAGTAAATACCTAATTTAGGCCCCTCATTTTTCTTTACTACTGTAGTGAATCTGATCCTAATCCATTTTGTCCTTTTTCAGAACATCATGTGTTAACATGGGCATGAAAAAGAAATCTGTTTTGGGATGGAAATGAAAATGTTTGTCCCCCTAGAGTATTTTCATTGGGAAAATAAAAAAAAACAGGTCTGATTAATCACTCAATAGAAACTGTTTTTTGGCAACATCCTGTGTTGGGGGTGATCAATTAAAAAATTGGAAAAAGGGTCTGCCATGGGCCCAAGTTAGCTTTGTATATCCTACAGATGTCAGAGGTTGGTTTTCGAGCCAAGGTGAAAGTTGATATTTCAAATGCTGATTTTTTAGGCAGGCCCTCACCACTTGAGCAATTTGTGCAACAGAATCTTCCGTCTTCCACCACCCCCACCTGTACTTAAATTAATTTGATAAAATAATAACAAATAACTCAATAGAAACTGTCACGTGAACAACATCTTTTGGCAGTGTGGCGTGGGGGTGATCAATTGGAAAAAGGGGTGATCAATGAATAATTTCTCTCGTCTTTTGTTGTGCAGTGATCACTAAAAAAGTCCTAATTTTCAAAAAACAAGTGTGAATGCTGCCGGACCCAAACTAAGAGACCACTTTAGCATAAACTTACATTGCAAATTGAACCCCCCCCCACACACACACACACTAAAAACCTATTCACGAGGGAATTTTCAAAAAACAAAAAACATTAACTCTAAGACACAGAAAAAGATCAACATGGATCAGAGGGAGGACTAGAGTGAAGGATATTATACAACTAATTAAGCAGCAAAAATGGAGATGGGCTGGTAACCTAGCAAGAAGAAATGACAATAGATATGGGAAAGGACTAACCGACTGGTGCCCATGGGACAACAAACGGGACAACAAACGCAGTAGGAAAAGACCAGACACAAGATGGAGGGATGAGATAGAAAAGTTTGCCGGTAAGATGTGGCAGATGTTAGCACAATCTAGGTCGTCATGGAAGGAGATGGGAAATGCTGTTGTCCAGCAGTGGACTTATAACGGCTGATGACGATGAAATCCTCATCCATCTAGCTTCATTGGTGTGTTCTGTTTGTGCGACACATACATAGCCAGCCAGCCCCACTTAAAAACTGAAGAAACCTATGTTGACAGTTGCTAATATGATCCAAAATGAAATGCTTAGTGAAAAGAATTGTTCCATTAAGAGGTTAATTACATTCTCCTCTTCATATAACGAAAATCGTTCTGCTCTTAAAGATATTCAAAGGTCGTCTATCAATATGTTCCCATTTGGAAGTTTTCTTTTCTAATCACTTTGAAGAGGCTTTCTTTTTGCAGAAGACAATCATCTGCTTTTAAAGGGAAAATCAACTGTGCAGTTTTGAATAATTGTGCTATTGATCTCTCAGGTACCAGTAGCTCTCTTTCGAATTGTTTCCAGCACAATCACTCGCCTTTCTTCTGGTGGATGAGAATGAAAATGAGAAAATGGTTCGTCTTGCAGAAGATCATTCATAGTTTTAAGACAACCCACGCATGTATCTCTTTGTTCACATCACTAATATGTTACGTCTTATCTTTTGTCAATAGTATAAGCATATACATTGTAGACTAACTTCTGGCACAATGTTTAGTCACAGTAATCTCTGTGTCTTGAACTTTCCTATGAGACAGTATTGATCCACACACACACACATATATATACAAAGGATATGTATGTATGTAAGTGAGAAGTGTCACACCATCTGTATGTCATGCTATAGAAACCGCCTTAACATGGGCACAGTCCAACCAGATTTGGCAT
>VCCN01006003.1:371873-382446 GCA_006491835.1 Architeuthis dux | reverse complement strand
TCTAAATATTTCTTAAAAATCATTGATATGAATTTTTTGCTTTCCTTTCAGGGTGTGTCATTTGCAATTTTTCTCCATGCATCCCGTGCCTTGACTGAAATGAAAGAAAGAAGTGCCACGCCATTAAAACTTGACAGCCAAGAACAAAAGGTATGTGAACACTATGCTTGCTCCTAGTTTCAAAGGTACAAGCTTTAAAAGTCCCTCTAACTATTTGTGATCTTTAATTCCAAACTATACCAGTTCTGCCAGTCCTACCTAATTTTCAGTGCTTCTAAAAAGTTCTTTACATAATTACACTATTGTCAATGTCAATTTGATTTATTACCCCTTTCAAGACTCCTGGGGGCATTATATATATATATGTCACGTAGATCTCATTTAGAAGTTTACTGGGAGGTATGTGTCACAAAAAATAAAGTAAATGAGATTTTTGTGGCTTTTACAACCGCAAACAATTATGAAAGTATGAAAACCATGCAGAAATTAGTACGCATTACATGACTGAATAGGAAAGATGTGTAGATGAAGTAATATGCTAATTCAGTGTTTTTCATTCTAAGAATGAGTAAATTGTCACTAATTTTTTTCATATATATTATAGATTTATGATTTATTGTAATGCGAAAGTGTATAAGTAAGAAAAACATTTTTAAAAAAATTCAAATTCGAATTACATGGCTGAAGGAGGAAAGATGTGTAGGTGAAGTGATATGATAATTCCGTGTTTTTCATCTGTCTTGGGACAAATGTCTCCCATCATGATTTAGGTTCTTCAAAATATGGAAAACTTTTGATTTAATGAAAGAATAGTTTTCATTAACCATTTTTAAAATTTACATTTTTTGGCTTTTTTTTTTTATACCTTTTTAAAAATTCAGTCATTAACTCTTAAATTCATAAACTGCTTTTGGAACTCTTCCGTGAAAAAAATTAATATATTCACCTAATGATCAAAGGAGATGATTTTAATCAGAAGTTATTTCCCTTGATATTGGCTTCCATTTTTTAAATATGAAATTAAGAATTAAGCACCTTACTTGGTTAGCCTTGAAAGGGTTAAGCAAAAGCTTCGTTTTTTTGTTACTTACAGGACATGTTACTTGAATAATGGAAGTCTATGACAAAATTCCATCAAAATTCTCTGTGTCTTAATATTAACAGAGATTAGCTGATTGTGTTTCACCAGTATTCCAAGTGGGGAGGGCCTACCTGCCTGCCTTGAAAATCAGTATTTGAAATCTTGGCTTTTACCTAAGCTCAAGCACTGACACCTGTGGGAAATACAACTATCTCACCTACCAAGCAATTCTCACAATCTTTTTGTAAGACTAGTGTTTATTTAACAAACTGTATTAGAGATTCTTTACTGAAAAATAAAACATACAGATTCTTGATTGACTCTTGGCTTCCTTGATAATATTGTAAATAACGGACTTCATTATTTTGCTTGTAACAGCTTGGTAATGTTTTTGCCCTAAAACTATAACCCGAGAGTCATCATCTGATGAAGGTGTTGTTGGTGGCACATCAGTTGTTTTCACAGTAATATATATGTGTATAAAATTATATAGACTTCCTGGAAAGTGCAGATGACACTTGGAAAAACTACTATGTGTAGTGATAAGGGTTGGTAGCCTGATTCACAGTGTGCATTCTCAAGGGACTGTGACACCACACAATCATTAGTACATCACAAACAAATGGGATATATCCCCACAATGTCCCTAAAGATTAGTTGCCTGTGTCAACAATGGTATAAATCTAAGACGGAGATGAATAAATCAATTGTAGGGAACAAATGTCAGTACAAATACTATTAGACACAGGGTCTCTTTGTTTTCCAGCTCAAGTTATCCAATCTGAATTTAGAACATCATCTCACCATTCCAGCTGAAGTTCACAATTATCATATGTATTATTTCAGAATTAACTGACCAGATATGTAAATATTGATTAACTGACTATATGTACATATATGTATATACAGAATTTTAAAATTTTTTTATTCAATTCACAGAAGAGTTCCACAAGCAGTTTTAAGCAGTTTATGAATTTAAGAGTTAATGACAGAATTTTTAAAAATGTAAAAAAAAAAGTGGTAATTTAAAAAAAAATGATTAATGAAAACTATTCTTTCATTAAATACAAAATTTCCATATTTTGAAGAACCAAAATCATTATGTGAGACATTTGTCCCGAGACAGATGAAAAACACAGAATTATCAGGTCACTTCACCTTCACATCTTTCTTGTTTCTGTCATACATTTATCAGTTAATGTTAAATCCAGATGATGGAAATGATATGAACAGAACAATTAACCTTGGCCTGTCACATTTAAGGAAATCACCCCCCCCCCATAACAAGAACAATCCTCACATAATTCAGGGAGTAAACTCTTCACTGTTTGCCTATCACGTCAAATTAAACCAATTAATTTCTGCGTGGCTTTCATACTATGTCATTGTCAGACGTCATTGTATAGGTATTTATGTACATAAATACATATGTAAGCGTACAGATATACCTTGAATAGTGTGGTTAATTTGTTCAGAGGTTTTCTGTACTGTTCAAAACCGCATTGTTCAAGGTCTTATAATTGTTTTTTTTTCCAGCTTATACTTAGTTACATTAATTTGTACAGCAATACCATAACTGTACTACATAAAAAACCGTACTATTCAAGGTATTCCTGTATATATACATACACATACATTATTTCAGCAATAGTTAGCAAGCTAGTCATACAAACCATTGCTACATACACATGCACATATAGAGAATTATTTAAATTTGAGCCATTACTTATGAATGAATAAAATCAGTTACTATTCTGAATCCAACTTCAAGAACACATTTATTATCCTGTAACAATTTTTCACAATTTCTAGTCGAGAATCTTAAAACAAGTTCAATAATTTACCAAGGGAAGTAACTCTTTAAGCATTACCGTATTTATCCCCCCTTTTCGCTGTGTTTGAAAAATCAATTGAACCTACGAAACAGAAGAAAGAAAATCTCCCTTCTGAAAAGACTCCAAATAATCTTTAGAGAAATAAAAATTATAAAAAAAAATGCTTTAAAATTATTGAATGCAAAAAACTTTAAATGTGTTTTGGAGCAATTTCTATAAAATAGGAGTGTAACTATGAAAAACGTGCTTGTAGGTTATCAACATTTATTTGATTAATAATAAAAAATTGTCAAACTCCAGTGCATTGGAGTTGACTTTATCCCCTCCCCTCCATAACAAGAACAATCCTCACATAATTCAGGGGAGTAAACTCTTCACTGTTTGTCTATCACGTCAAATTAAACCAAACCGATAGATAAAATTAACATTTGCCTACCGTGATTTGAAATCATGACCACGTGATTGCTAGGTGGTTCTTACCAACTGAGCTAAACTAACGTCTTGTATATATAATAAATGAATTTGTAAATATATAATGCAAAAGTTGGAATAGAAATAAAAGTGGAGTTTGACCCTGCAGCAGCCCGGCTTGTTAGGTTTCAATGTTTATTTATCAATCAAAGTGGGAGTGATTTTTGTTATTCAAATATGGATTTACTTACAAGCATGTTTTAGAGTTACCTCCATCCTTTCTGTTATAATTAAGTATTTATATATTTAATCAATTTAAAATTAGCCATGTATGTTTCAGTCTAGAGTTCAAGTCAAACTAATTAATTTTTGGAGAAAAGGACCAAAATTCCACTTTCAAGCAAAGAAATGAGTTTTTAATTTTTTCTGTTAGATTTTTGATCATTAGAAAAGTGTAAACATGTCATGAGTAAAATGTTAAAAATTGAAATTTGCAATATTGTTTAAGAAATAAATATTGAATTGATTTAGACATCTTAAGTAATAAGATGTCAAAGAAATAAGATGTCTAAATCCTAAAATTTCTTGTAATTTTCTCTCGATATCTTCAAACATTAAAAAAGATTCAGAAGGCAGAAGAAGAGGATGATTTTCTTATGATTAAAAAATGTTGTTGTCCGTGTTTTAAAAGTGGATATCTTTAAAAACAAAGTAGTTATTCAATTTTAAATTAAAGATATTTCAATGAAGTTATGTGTGATCTGATGGTTTTTGTTTATAAAACATAAACAAACAATGTTTCTGGTTCCAATTGGTTTAAAATTTAGATATTTTATTAGGAGATAAATACAGATAGGTGATAAAAAATAACGGTTTATGGATGTAGATCTTTACCCAAGTTAAAAAAAAATAGAAACATTTTTTTTTCGCCAATAATCTTTGGTGCTTTTAATCCGTTAGGCCCTATCAATCTTCCTGGGATTCTATTTACATTGTAACTGGGACAGTTACATGGAAGTGAGGCTTCAAAGTATTCGTTTACTTCCTATGTGATTTTTGGTGGGGGGGGGGGGCATGCAGACGCACACATTTGGGCAGCCCCATCCTTAAAATATCAAAGAAACCTATTTAACAACTTTCAAAGCCTCACTTCCATACTACGGACTGAAACTAATGGTCCTGTTTATCATACCGTTACGTTGTAAATAGAACCCCCCCCCCCCTTGTAAAACCTTAAAAAACATTTTTTAGGAAAAATAAAAAATCACATTCCTTTTTTCGACCAAATATATAAAATACACAGCTATAACTTTGCTGAAGAATTGGTTAAAAAAGTTGGACTGAGGTCACTAAAAAATGTCTGAATATTCAAAAAAACAAGTGGGCACAAACTAGTGACCAATTTAGCATAAGATTACATTGAAAATTGAAAACAAAAAAAAACAAAACATTTTGCCTACTCATTGAGGGGGAGTGTATGTGTGCAAAATTTAAAGTTTCTACTATGAACGGTTAGGGCTGGGCAAAGTCCAGATATATAGATACATATAAATGTGTAAACACATGAATAACAAACCTTTGGTAGTGGTGATTAAAAATAAGATAAGCAATTTTTAAAATTAAAAATTAAATCCTATTTATTTATTGTAAATCATTATTAATTTTTTGCTACTATTTACGATCATCTCAATTTTTGGTGCTTTTTATCACAACTAAATTCAGTAGAGAGTAAAATAAATTAACGGGGATTGCTTTGCTGCCTTTTGGCTAATATCAAAGTGTAGTATCTGTGCTTCAAAACCATCATGGCCTCGAAGTTCAGAGAACCACGGGGGTCCTTGTGGCATGCTCAGGTATCGTCCTGGGAGAAGATGCACAGGATATCTTGGCCAGCTGTTCAGGAGGCGATCACCATTAGCATGCTCAGGATTCGTCCTGAGAAGCTTTTGGGATCTCCACCCCCTTTATCCTGGTCCTTGTGGCATTTGTCTCAGTGACAGGGATTTGGGATTCTCCCCCCTCAAGTCTCTAGTCACGGGGACATGGGATCCCCCCCTACTGAATTCGGCACTAAATGACCCACCAAGGGTTGATGTGCCGTTAAACAAAACACTCAATCAATCAAAATAAATTAACAGCACGGATTGGAACATAGAATAAGTTTCGAGTGAGAATCCAAATCAAACCTATAAACTTATCCTGCATCCAAATCTCTTCTGCCCCATGTTTGTTATTAGCAACAGTATCAGCAATCCAATTTATTTATTTCATAAAAATTAAATGTTCATTTTTCATGCTTTTTGTTTGATTAATACTTATTCTTAATATTTGTTTTTTTTAACTCTTTACAGCCAACAGAAGAAGAAAAAACTGAAGTTCCCTGACAAAAGTGGATGACCTTCTCCAGGAAAACATTCTTGTGATAATTTTGGAAATGATGCTAAAGACTGCAAAAAGAAAGAAGGGATTCTGATATATCAGGTGCATTCATTTTTGGAATCTAATTAAATAAAAAAAAATGTTCTTTCTTTACATGCAGAAAGCCTATATGCATTCATTTTCTAAAGGAAAATCTCCTGAAATAAAAAGAAAATTTTATCTGGAAAATTTCTGAAGTGTATTTTGTTATTTCTCTAAAAAATAAACCTAACATTTCAAGGGAAATTATGAATCACCCCCACCCATATATGCGGTGTTGGGGGTAATCAATGAATAAGTTATTTCTCTCACCTGTTCTTTTTTTTTTAGTGATCACAGCCCAACAGGACTGATTTTCAAAAAACAAGCAGGCACAAACTACTGACCAATTTAGCATAAACTTACATTGCATATTGAACCCCCACTAAAAACCTATTTTGGATGGGCAATTTTCAAATTACTCATTGAGGGGAGTGTGTGTGCAAAATTTCAATTTCAAGTTTCTACTATGAATGGTTAGGGCTGTGCGAAGTCTGGATACATAGATAGATACATATAAATGAAATCAAATAATGAATAATTTTTATATCCGACATAATATGATAATTATAAAGATGTTTAATTAGTTGGGAACCTATATTAGCTCGGCACTGGTGTGAACGGCTGCTGAACGAGCAGCCTAAATCGTAAATGTAAATAAAGAAACAAGCACTGTGTGGTGATCGAACCCACGTTCACCTTGGAAGCAATCTCATATGCAGGCTATCCTCTTCCCACTGAGCTAACAAAGCTTTCATGGGAGGCAGGAGTTTTTTTACCATACACTTTACTCTCTTCTCCCATATTCAGTGCTTGTTTCTTTATTTACATTTACGATTTAGACCGCTCGTTCAGCAGTCATTCACACCAGCACCAAGCAAATATAGGTTCCCACCTAATTAAATGTCTTTATAATTATCAGAACACATGAATAACATAAACCCAGCAATAAACCATTGTTGTGGGTAGCAGTGATTAACAAACAACATTATCTATATACACTTCTTATGAAAGAGAACAATGTCCAGGGTCATCATTTAATGAAGGCTTTGCTGGAAGTACTACTGTGGTTAGGATATGAACGAGAGAGGGTGTCCCAAAAAAAAAATGTTCATACATTTAATTTCATGTAATAAACGGTGCAGAGTGGCCTAACTGTTAATGGCATGTAAAATGGAATCGTCAATCTATTTCCCAGCCATGGGTAAAGTAGCAGAACAGATCAAGCCCTTTAGCCCTGTAAGGCAGTCCAGTCCAGTCCAGTCCAGTCCAGTCCACTGACAGAAAACTTACAGCTTGTAACTCGGCCGGCCAAGTCGACTGCTAGAGGAAGAGTACCAAGCCTAAATAGTGGACTTAAATTGCAAATCAGCTAGCGCACATAAAAAAATAACTAGTGTAGGCGGGAGGAGTTTTCTCCCCTGATCCTGGCAAGCGAGGAATAACCCAATAATGAATAGAGCTGTTATTATGAAGGTTTTTAACTTTGTTAGTAAAGAATAAAATGTTATAATAAACCTCAACTAATGTATTTCTTATTAATGCATAAAATCAGCTTAGAACTTTGTAATAAACATTTTTAATACAATGGTTATTAATAAATACCTACTAATAACCAAGTATATTTTAAAAAAAATATACTTATAATTAAAAAAACAGGTCTGCTTAGTCCCAACATCTTTTGGCAGCATTGCCGTGTTGGGGGTGATCAATGAATAAGTTACTTTTGTTAACTCCAAATTTTAAAAAAACAAGCAGGCACAAACTAGGGATCAATTTAGCTTAAACTTACATTGTAAATTGACCACCCCCCGCACTAAAAACCTATTTAGGGGGGAATTTAACCCCCCCCCCCAAAAAAAAAAAAGTTTTTTCTAGACATAATAAGGAGTAAATGTTTAAATAGTGTGGCCTGTATGTGTGATACACACACAGCCAGCTGGACCGACTTGAAAACTGAAGAAATCTATTGTAACAGTTTTGGTTGACGGTTTCTAACAATGAAGTACAGCAATGTTTTGATTAGTACAGGCTTTGATGTAGTATTGCTGTACACATTAATATAACTACCATATTTCTTTGTGTATAACACGATTCTTGTATAATACGAGTACTAGATTTATAGGTGAAATATAGGTATAAAATTGAAGCCTCTTGTATAATACGAGTACTTGAGACTACCAAACTGTAGTGACAAATCATGTGTTTTTCTGTTTTGATGTTCCAAATTTGTATACTGCAATTGTACAATAAGTGCCCACTGTTTGTATGCTGTAAACATGGTAATTATTTTAAATTCATCAAATAACATGAGGAAAGAAAACAAAGATGTATACCATGTGTGCTCAATTTGAAGCCGTTGTTTTATATTTAGTTATTTTTTTATTCAATTATTTTAATTTATTTTAGTGGGTATTTGTGTTGCACGTGTTTTGCAGGAAGGAAATGAATATTGTAGTACACAAAAACTATTTTCAATCCTTAGTCCCTGAGGAGAAAAATTAATTTTTGTTAAAAATTTTTATTCACTGACTACTGAAATGTTTTTGTCTAATTTATTTCATTTTTAGAGTTGGGTAGCTGCGTAAGTCAAATATATTAGGGGGGGAAAGGCGTACGTCACCTCTGTCATCAAATGGGCTTAATTTTAGCAACGTATATAAATTTTTCTGCTTTCATTCGAGTATAGCACGAACCCCACTATTTTTGGTCATATTTGGGTACAACAGTTTTTGTTATACACAAAGAAATACAGTAAGTATAAGCTGGAAAAAAACACATTAAATTATAATGAGACATTGAACAGTACGAATGCACTACTTGTAGTTTTTTTAAAATGGAGTAGATTTATGAGTAGAAAAAAATTTCACCGATCAGCAAAATGACTACTGGGATCTACTGTAAAAATCGCCCAGGGTGGTAAAATGAAAATAATTAGCCAAATTTGGGTGGAAAAAAAAAATAGTCCAAATAATAGCCGAGGGCCATTATTCAAAGGCCATCACAACTGCTAAATTGAGCATAATAAAACTTTGGTCCTTCTTTAGACAGTGTTTTCTTTTTAAGTTGCTACGAGAGCCAAACACATTATATAATATATAGACTGTATTTAGTATATATATTATATAGACTGTATTTAGTACCCGCAAACACAAAAAATAATTTAATTTTTGTAATAAATAAATAATATAACCTGTTTGTTTTCAAACTCATTCAGCAATAATGAAGAAGTATCTAACAAATTAATTTCTTTGAAGCAACTTTTTGTTTATATAACTAATTGACAGATATTTCGAACTTGATGTCTTAATTATTATATGCGTATTCAAGTTGTCCAGATTTTTATACTAAAGTGCACTAAAACATAGATGATTTCAAATTTTCATCTACAAAAACTTGACCCCCAAATAAATGCCCACCTAAAAATTTCCTGGGCGATCTTACAGTAGATCCCGGGTACCAAGTTATTGACTTTAAAGCATAGTCCCCCTTTTTTTTCTTTCTTTATAGCATCTGTATATGCACTGTAGAATACTAATCTTGTACAATGCGTTTTACAAAAGATGTTGCATAATGGCAGCGTGGGCGGAGTGGGATGGGGCAGGGAGTCATTCTATTAGAAACTAAAGTATAACGCTCCCCAACCCTTTATTTATTATTCACTCAAATGACAATCCACAAAACTCCATTTCTGACGTCATCATAAAGTTATTGGCATCCTAGAATAATGACTCACTGTCAAGCCGAATCTATCGCAATTTGGTAAATTGATATACGCAGTTACCCGATACTGTGCTTGATGTCTACCTGGAGGTTAATGGATTTAGTATTATGATATTCTAAACAGGTTATTTTTGTAGGTCTACTTGATTAACTGATAGACACAGAAAGTGGTTCAGCTCAACAAGTCTAAATTTATTTTCCTGCAAATAAATTAATTAACTGGGTCTGCCATGTGCCCGAGATAGCTATGTATGTCCTACTGATGCAAGAGGTCAGATTTCGAGCCACGGTGAAAGTAATTCAAATGCTGATTTTTTAGGCAGACTGTCACCACTTGAGCAATTTGTGCAACAGAATCTTCCTTCCTTCATTCCACACCTATGCTGCACTAAAATTAATTTGTTAAAATAATAACAAGTTTGGTTAGTCACTCAATAGAAACTGTCATGTTACCAATGTCTTTTGGCAAGCATGCCATGTTTGGGTTATCAGTGAATAAGTTACTTCTCTCGCCTTTTGTTGAGCAGTGATCACTAAAAAGTCTGATTTTTAAAAAAAAAACAAACAAGCGTGAATGCTGCCGGACACAAACTAAGGGATCAATTTAGCATAAACTTACATTGCAAATTGAATCCCCCACTAACATTTTGAAATGTCTAGAAAAATCTTTTTTTTGTCTTAAGTTTTTAAAGATTTTAGCCCTCTAGCTCCATTGGTGCGGCCTGTATGCATTATGTATACATACATAGCCAGCCAGACCAACTTGAAAACTGAAGGAACCTATATTGTCAGTTTTGGTTGACATTTTCTAATAAAACAACAGTCTCACCAACAAAAAACAGATTTTCATCTTCTGTCTAAACAAGCAGCAATTTCAAGAATCCCACCAAGAATAAACAATGTTAAACATTTTCTATTTAACAAAAAGATTTGAAAACATTTGTTAGGGAGGGGGTCATTTTAAATTGTTATCCATAACCACTTGGGAGCAGTTAATGAGATATCTCAAAAGAAATTTCTTTTGTCCAAGATCTTACTATGGCAGTGAATCAAATAGTGATTCAAG
>VCCN01006003.1:77242-88660 GCA_006491835.1 Architeuthis dux | reverse complement strand
GATGATGATGATGATGATGATGATGATGATGATATTTGGTTATTCAGGTGTGGACTTTGATGTTGAAGCCATTTCCACAAATTGGAGTTCGCAGTCGCGTATTATTATCCACGACCGCATGACACCGAGAAATCGCTGGGAGATCGGACGAATGTTGGAAAGGCTTCAAAGAATTGCTGCACCGCCCACGCGATCCCCGATGGAGCCAAGTCATCCTGATGCTGCACCATACAGATCTTGACGATCCGCACCGGACACACAACAATGTGCGAAGCAAATGAGTTCGTTCGTCACCGAAAGGTAAATGCAAAATGAAATGAATTCAAAGCAACCAAAAATGTATTCTTGGATAGGTCATTATTTAGTACAGAACGATATGACAAGCATATGAAAAAAACAGCAGTATATACCCGTGTATAGGTTGACCATTGATTTATTTGCTAGTAGTAACCATTAAATATCTTTCATTTTTGAAGCCAAAGGTTACTCTTAGTCCTTCCCATTATGTTTGAATGTCAACCATACAAAATTATAACTCATGTATAGGTCGACCACCAATTTTTGGCCTAAAAATGTGGTTCTTCAAAACTAGATCTATACACGTGTATATACGGTATTCGTCTGTCGATAGCACATACTAATGTATGTTGAGCATCTGAAGATAAAAGTTATTAATCCATTGCTGACACACCTGCCGTAGCAGTGTTGGTGTCGGAGAGGATATTGTGGAAGGTGCTGGAGATTTGAGAAGACTGGCGACAACAACACAGAATCAGACATCTGGGGTGACAGACGAATGCATAGAATATAATACTAATAGCAAGAAAAATACAAAGCGCTATGCTACTAGGATGGGGAAAGTATTAGACACAGTACAGACAGTGTTGCCGATTCAGCGCGTTTCTTGTTTTGGAAGTGCAAAAAGCGCTAAATTAGCGCGTTTGCGCTTAAACATTTTGGACTTCGTTTTAGTGCCTTTTGGTGTTTTTCTGGTCATTTTAGGCTATTTAAAAAAACGTTTAGCGCTTTTTAACTGTCAAACTAGAGCGACAATATTTTTTGAGTTTGTAACACTGAGTACAGAGGCTCTGAGGTGACATGCTTTCACTTGGCCCTTCGAAAAAGTTGTCAGTCTATAATGCTTCTAATCCAGAGCTTTCCAAACTGTGTCGCCGATAATCTCTAGATTTGTTGCGAAATTAAGTATAATTTTATATATAATTCAAAAGATACTTTTCTTGGATCAGTTGAAGTGCTGGGATGGCATAATATATAGGGTGGGTGAGAATTAACTCCCTATTAGAAATTATTCATAACTTTTGTAAATATTGCTCTATTTTCGTGAAACAAATTTTATTTTGGTCCTTACACAGCAGGCGCATTCTACCATTGTATGGTACAAAGTAAAGCTAGTTTGACCACAAGTTATTACCGATTTCCAATAGGGGGTTTCTTTTCACCCATCCTGTATATTTGGCAAGGCTAACAAAACTTAAGTTATATATCGCAAAAAGAAATATTTTTCAAAAGTGTGTCGCCAATGAGAGAGCACTTTTTCCAAGTTAGATTTCAGTAAATAAAGTTTAAATAATGCCTTTGTACTTTAAATTCTCCAACTTCAAATACGGATGTTGGTGGGGATCTAGCTTTATGTTCTATTTCCTCTTGGGGGTAAGAAAACAAACAGAAGACACTTTCGCCTTCGGTTCTGGATGTTCCGCTCAAATGGATGAAATTGCAAGTGTTTTTCTTTTCTTCTTCTTGGTAAAACAGTCCATCAAGTCAAACGGACTCACTGCTGAACACCAGATACACAATCAGAATAGCGCCTCGGGTCTTTGTCTCAGAGATTACACAGACAGAACTTGAATCTCTGAAAAATAATCGATCAAGATTGACTCTTTAAAGACTAGTTCGTGACAAAAATGTTGAGAAATGACGCGCTGTCTCTTTAACACTTTCAATGACACTCGTTTTTAACTGCGACGAAAACCGACAGTTTTCTGAATACCAAAAGGTTTTGTTCATAGCGTTCATAAGAACGGAAGGATAAATTCTATTATTCTTTTTTAAATCAATTTTCGAAATAGAAAACATAGGAAGTACAATAGATAAATAAAGAAAGAAGACTATAGTGTTTATATCTAATGTATACACTTCATATATATATTCATAACTTGTTCATTTCCCAATGAATTATATTGCATTTCTGATGATATTTTTCATTTTATTTTCGATGCCATGATTGTCTATTTTTGATTCGGGCGTTTTAACGGGAATTAACTTGAAAAAGCAATTGGAAACAAATAGTTTTATTACAGAAACAAATAGTGACAAAAATTGTATATACAACGTCGCAGGTTTCGAACACAGTCTGTTCTTTTTCTTGTTTACAGTTATAGTCTATTGTGCCATCCGTTTCCTTCATACTACCGGGGAGACGGGATACTGGGTCATATAGTTATATATAGTTACATCAGGGAAATATAGGAAATAAAGTACAGCTAGAAAAACGAAGATCTTCATATTTAGCAGTTGTGACCCAGGAATAATATCTACGGAGATCTTCGTAGAAAGCATTGAAAGTGTTAATTTTAGAGGCTGATAAACTGTGTAACCGATTCCATTGTCCGTGTTGTTAACCGTTACGCCATTCGCACCTCCTATAAGAGAATGAGACCAAAGCAACAACAACAAAAAGAAAAATGGCGTCTCTGTGCTATGGAAAAAGATGACATTTAGAACGATGCTGTTTCACAATGGCCTTCAACCCAAAACTTAACTGTTGATATAAAACCATAAAATAAGGTTTTTAGGTTAGAAGAAAACCTAGAACATATCCCCGATGTCTTGAAAGTTGGGGAAAAAAAGAAAGAAGTTATTGTTTTGAATGTTTAGAGTGTTGTGTCTACGTGCGAAGACGTACATATTGTAAATATTGGCTTTGTGGTTATACAAACCAGAACAGAGGTTGTAAGAATCTATAGATAATTATGAATATATGAACTGGTCGGAAAATATAATAATACAATCTGTCTGTAGGTCTGTCTATATCCCTGTCTCACGTAGTCTTTATCTAAGTTTGTTCACTTCTATCAATCTCAGTCCGTTTATATCTATCTATCTATCTATCTATCTATCTATCTATCTATCTCAGTCTGTTCATATTTATCTATTTATCTATCTATCTCAGTCTGTTAATATCTATTTATATATCTATCTCAGTCTGTTAATATCTATCTATCTATCTATCTATCTATCTATCTATCTATCTATCTATCTATCTATCTATCTATCTATCTATCTATCTATCTATCTATCTATCTATCTATCTAAGTCTGTTCATATCTATCTATTTATCTATCTATCTCAGTCTGTTAATATCTATCTATCTATCTATCTATCTATCTATCTATCTATCTATCTATCTATCTATCTATCTCGGTCTTCGGTACTTCCCACCACTCCAACCTTCGACAACACAGCTTAGCATATCATCAGCACCATTTTTGGTGTATGGGAACGCTCAAAATCTTTTCTAATATAAATTAATGGTAATTGCTTCTTTGCGTTACGCTATTTCACCTTACGAAAGATTTTTACAGGAACGCTCTACGTTCGGATAATATCTGTTAATATCTTGACACCTCATTTCACCCCGGGTAGATTTGTGATATACCCAATTTGCACCCGGCTAGTGTTTAACCTCTCAATCTGTACAGCCTGGAGCGTAATTTGCTCTGTGTGTGTGTGTGTCTCTCTCTCGGCAGTGTACGGCGTCAAGTATGGTGTGTTGGTGGTGGTGAGGGGTAAGGATATTGAAACATTAGCAAGTTCATCTGATCGATGCTCTCTATTCAGAGTGCTAAAAGATTGTATCGCTAGAGACAGAATGGTGTGCCAAGAAACGTCCAAACTAATTTGAACTCTGAGATTGCTTAAAGGGTTCAATACTCTGGTTTCGTCACATATTTTGTGTCCATCATCATCATCATCATCATCATCAGCCGTTATAAGTCCACTGCTGGACGAAGGCCTTTCCCATCTCCCTCCATGACAACCTATCTTGTGCTAATCTCTGCCAAGTCTTACCGGCAAACTTTTCTATCTCGTCCCTCCATCTTGTGTCTGGCCGTTTTCTACTTCTTTTACTATCCCATGGGCACCAATCTGTTAATCTTTTCCCCCATCTATTGTCATCTCTTCTCGCTAGGTGGCCGGCCCATCTCCACTTTTGTTGTTTAATTAGTTGTATAATATCCTTTACTCTAGTCTTTTCTCTGATCCATGTTGATCTTTTTCTATCTCTCAGCGTTACCCCTAGCATTGCTCTTTCCATGGCTCTCTGTGCTATTCTAAGTTTTTGGTATGAATAGAGACATTCTGATGAGCACCTTGCCAATGTGCCTAAAACGGAAAGTATATAACGGCTGCATAATACCAGCCATGACTTATGGCTGCGAAACCTGGAAACTTTGTGTCCATATCCACGCATATATCCAGTTTATCGATTAAACCAAATCACTATTGTGATGGTCTCTCTACCATAGTTCCCTCTAAGCTGTGCACGTACACGTTTTGCAACCAGCGCACAAAAGAAATTAATGTGCGAACAAAAAGTTAGTTACCTAAAATAATTTAGTAATTAATAATTATATTTATACTTTTTATAGGTATAATAATAATATGTTATACTTATTGAAAATATTCTGTTTCTGTTAACTAATCAGTCGGTTTTTCAAATACCACATTGTACATCACCAATTGCGCACATATATTTGTCAAAGGAAAAAAAATTTTACAACATTAGATTTTTGCTCACACTGACTACTAAAAATTAGAGGGAACATTTCTCCTTGCCACCCTATATGCACCCCACCCTACACACTGACTGAGGGTACATTTCTCTCTACACAAAAAATTAACTGAACCGTGATTTTCCAACACACAGACAATAGATATTTTGTGTGAGCATACTAACTGCCCTCTCGGCATTTCCTGTCATGATTCTACCAAACAAACGACACAACTGACATTTTCCAACCGACACAATGACACAAAATACTGGGTATTTACGTATCATCATAATAACTATCATTAACACTCTGTGTATATCAAGGAGGATACACTCAAGTCGTACAGTCAATTCATTGCTGTGTTATAGCTGTTGCGATCAACACGTTTCGGTTGGCTTGATCTTCAGACTTCATCAGTATTGTCTGAAGTTCTGAGATGAATTATTGTCAGCTAGTAAATATATATAGTGGGATATCCGTAATCGTGAGACAATTGAATGAACATTAATAAATCCTCTCTTTCTCTTCCCTCCGCGTACGAAACTATTCTTCTTTTCTGCCTCTTTCTTCCTACCCTATTTACCTTACCTTTCTCTTGAAGCGTTAAGTTTCGGCAAGGCCTGTCAGTGTTTCACACCATAACAACCCCCTCCCTTTCTTTCTCTAACTCTTTCTTTCTTCCGTTTCATAGAAGCAAACGTGGCGTCTCTGTGACGTTTTTAATTACCATGACAACGGAATCTCTTATTATTTTCTTCCATGCTCCCCTCTCTTTCACCCTCTCCCCTTACTTTGTTCACCATTACGATTGATCATTCCATTCTTAATTAAAGGGGTGCATAGGTAGTCACGATCGGAGCTCTTATGCTATTAATTTAGAGGAGATTATTTTATGGATTATGCAGACTAGTATCCCCATCTTCGTCAGGTAGATAATTCTGTCAACTGCATTCTCTGGCCCAGTGCTGTATGAAGTTCAAATATGAAGCATTGTCAGTTTTCTATGATTTATTCAGACTAGAATCCTAATCTTTGTTCTTGTGATTACCACATTTTGAACAATACATTCTTCAGCCTGCCTCGTGTTGTCGGAAGTTTTAAGATGAAGTATTGTCATGATTTTGATTTATTTAGACTAATATCCTAACTTTGGTACTTCTGAACCTTTTAATTATTTTGATTACCAAATTTTGGTTAACACGTTCTTCTGACTCCTTAATGTTGTCTGAAATTTTAAGGTGAAATATTATTATCATTCCATAATATATTCAGATGAGTATCCTCATCTTCGTTCTCTTGATCAGCACATTTTGACCAATGAAGTATTGTCAACTCCACCCGACCACCCGTTAACATCAAGAAGAACAAGAACAATCCTCATCAAATTTAGGGGAGTAAACTCTTCACTGTTTGTCTATCATGTCACGTTAAACCAAACATATATAAATTCTATATATTTTAAAGACCATGTGATTGGTAAGCGGTTCTTTTACCAACTGAGCCAAACTAACAAGAATTTATTTATTATATATACAATACAAAAGTTGCAGTAATCATCTTCAGTTGGAATAGAGGTAGGAGTGGAGTTTGATCATGCTGCAGCCAGGCTTGTTTCCTTTAAAAAATCTTTTTATAATTCCATGATGTATAAGGAATCACTTGAAGGCTGCCTTCGGCGATGTTCGTTCGATGTCAATTCACTTTTAATTCTCAGTCGAAAAGTAACGGAAATTGTAATTGTTCATGCCGTGAGCGAGACAGAGCGAAATTCAGAAACATTGCAATTACAATGGAACAAAAGAGATATTCATTATTATTTCATTTCTTTAATCATATGACGATAAAAGTACCTCATTGTGTGTGTATGTGTTCAGGCACATGGATTGAGATATTTGGTACACAGATATTTATTGAACACATATATGCGATAATCATATTGGCATCCTGGTAATCTTTTTCTCGTGTAAAGAATAACACGGGTAATGTTGAACTATATGTACATAAAATGGGAGGTAACTCGTGTTTTTAAAATGAACGAAAACATACTGTAAGTGCTTTGAAGAACTTGAAGTGCTTTGTAAACACGACGTTTCGGCCGATCCATTCTTCGGCCTTCTTCAGGTGTAAAATCCGAGTGTGATGGGTTAAACAGAAATTATGTTTAAAGGGGGGGGATAGCCCTTATAGCGCATGGTCCTGGTGTTTCTAACATCATTAGCCAGACAAGTGCGGATTTCACATCATTAGCCAGACAAGTGCGGATTTCAACCCGATGTGGCTTCCACTTCTCAACAAATCTAAACCCGACAGGACAAAGACACAGAAACACCAGGGCCATGCGCTATAAGGGCTACCCCCCCCTTTAAACATAATTTCTGTTTAACCCATCACACTCGGATTTTACACCTGAAGAAGGCCGAAGAATGGATCGGCCGAAACGTCGTGTTTACAACACAAATAACAAGAAGGAGTTCAATCGTCCGATGAACCATTTCAATATTAATGACCCTTCTCAAAACTATAGAAAATATCTTTAATTGTTAAATTGTTTTTATTTGTGTGCCGTTTTTACCATCGAGTGGGCGAGTGTGTGAAACGTTAAATGTTTGTATGGAAATACAGTGTTTATGTATTTATTTTCTTTGTCCTCTTTTTTAACATCGAGCTGGTGATGCTAAACACGCAGGTAATGTCCAAGAATACTGCTCGACGTGAAAAACGGAGGACATTAATATAAATAAATAAAAACTGTATTTCCACACAAACATTTAACGTTTCACATACTCGTCCACTCGATGGCAAAAACGGCGCACAAATAAGAACAATTTAACAATTAAAGTTCTTCAAAGCCCTTACAGTATGTTTTCGTTCATTTTAAAAACACGAGTTACCTCCCATTTTACGTACATAGTGTTGGACATTAGCAAAACACGTTTTTAATACAAGAAAGCCTGGTTGGTACCGCACACCATACTAGCACACGCCATTAGTATTACTCGCAAAACATCTGTTTTGATACTGGCTACTATACGTTGGTGCTTTGTACGGCACGCAGCCCGTGTTTCACTTAGCGAAACAGTATCTTAAATCCTTAATTTACTCCGTTATTAGTAGGTATGAACAAAATGGACGAAAATTTCAGCGTGAAATCAATACGTGAAAGATTTAAAAATCTGGCAAAAATCAGCATATTATTCGATTTTAATGAAATTTTCGATACCTATTTATTAAAGGACGAATTAAACAAAATAATAATTTTCAATTTCAAATTTCGGAGAATAATAAATTTTCCTCATATGATTCCTACCCCACCTTTTATTAATTTGATGATTTATTTATTTTATATAATCATGCTTTCGTTGATTTTTACACATTTTACAGATATATCCCTCGAGATACTAATTATGTTTACCTTTTTTAGAATAATATCCAGGCATTACTGGAACAGAACTTTTACTTTGGGAGAAAAAACAGAAAAAATTAAGTAAAATAATTTTTTTTCGGCATATTTTTAGTTTTATTCCATTAATTATAATTCATGTTTGTGATCTGTGAAAAAAAAACGTTTTCATCATTTTTATCGATATTTTTCAAATGTATATTTTTGTATTCTTTCTATATCGTGGTTCGACTGAAACTTATATAAACATATTATAACAAGAATGAATAATTAAATATAGCGAAATGATGAAATACTTACTGGCTCTATTTTTCATGTATTTTATTCTTGATTTTTTTTGCGCGGCGCAGTTGTCGTGCATTATAATCTTGTTTATTTTTTCAACTCAAATATATGTATATTGCATTGTCTACCACACATTTTTTTAAATTAGGTGTCGCTCACACGCTTGAATTGCTTTTTCATTTTTGTTCATACTAAGTTATTAGGCAATACTGGTTTCTGTTCCAGCTACCTTCACGCGAAAGGAATTTTTAACATTAAAGTTTTTGCCAACATTAAGATGACATTTAATAACGCGTAACATTATTTTAGTTATACTTAAAACAGATTGGCATATCAGTTTTCTACTAAATATTAGTAAGAAAATGTGCTAGGCTATTACACGCATTCCCACTACAGCACGCTCTTTACCAGGAACGTATCGTTTTCTTTCTATGATTTAAATAAAATAACAAGCCAATTTCTTTGTAAAAAGTGGCAACAAAGAATACCTATCCCATGGAATGTAGGACAAATTGGCAGCGGATTATTCGGTCTGGACAGGTCGGCCACAGATAACTCGGCCGCCAATATTTCAAATCCTAACTATCCAGACAAGATTTAAAACGAAATAGAATCAAAATATATAAATCTAATGCAATTTACAATAATAATAAGTTAATTCATGTTTGTTGTTTAGTGTTTTATATATCTTTTTTTCAATTTTTTGTAGCTAGTGAAAACTATCGTGCAGCACCAACTTCCAATCAAAAATACGGAAGCACAAAACAGAGTTGATTGTAAAATAAAGTTTGTGCAGCACGAAAGTTTTCAGGACAGAGAAATTAAATTGCTGCAATATGATGCAAGTTTCCACAGTGTAATTAACTGTGTTAAAACAAATGTATACTAATATTTAAGCATTCTGTTTATTTGTTACAATCAGCTATGTTCCCTTGCGTTTGTTTTTGCTTATTTTGTGTAGCCGTAGTCGATTTCGTAGAATTCATCTCGTGGTTCACTTGTTATTGTTGTCAAAAAGTCAGTTGAACTACACCTATTTAACGAAATGTTTTTCTGTTTTTTATCAAATATTCGATCAGTAAGATCGTAAACGTAAAACATTTTAATTAAAGAAAAAAAAAGTTTAAATAACAATAGTCGTGAATAGAAACTAGCTATAAAAAGTTGAAAAAAGATATAAAACACGAATTAACTTATTATTTAAAATTGTGCTAGATTAATATATTCTGATTCTACTTCGTTTGAAATCCCGTCTAGATAGTCATTTTCGCCTTTAAAAACGAAACGTGGTCGAAATGTCCGGATTTGAAATATTGGCGGCCGAGTTTTCCGTGACCGACTTGTCCGTCTACCAGCCTACGTGATCTTCAATTCGCATTCAAATGACTTCACCGTGGCTAAAATAACATTAATGTTTTGTACGTAGATCACATTGTTGTAGATAGTGTATTGTGTTAAATAAAGTAGAAAGATAACATT
Organism: Architeuthis dux; assembly: GCA_006491835.1. Classification (NCBI taxonomy): domain Eukaryota; kingdom Metazoa; phylum Mollusca; class Cephalopoda; order Oegopsida; family Architeuthidae; genus Architeuthis; species Architeuthis dux. Next base: position 78,700 of record VCCN01006003.1, on the reverse strand, counting down.
GACGTGTATTTCTTTATCTTAATATTCTTAATAAAGTTCGCGTGCATACAGAAGCGTAGCTAGAGATTTGTGAGCCCGGGGGGCTTGGCTTCTTGAGGATCCCCCTCCAATATTTAGTTAGATTTGTTATTGTATAATGTTAGTAGAAATGCAGTAGATGAACTACTATTCATAAATCTTTTAGGGACCCCATCTCCATTGGGGGTCCGGGCAGAGGGGGCGATTAAAAATCGCACAACCCTCTCCCTTTAGTTCAACACGGGGAAATAGTAATGTAACCAATTTTCGATTTCACGTTCGAGAGATCTGGCGAATCTTGGGCAACGTCAATGTCCAACGACGGACGTTAAAAGGCTGGTGATGAAAATCGATGATATTTTGATCATTTTCTAGAAGAGAAACATCCAGTCCAAATATTTATTTTCCACTTAAAATGATTAACCCTTTCTGTCATTATTGATGGATATTTTTATTTATCAATTTGATAACCTCGGGGTTTTGCCAAATATTTTCCGCTGAAAATGCCAAAGGTTCAAATCAATCAATGTCGGCCACAGAGTCTTGCAGACAGAAATGTCATTTCTGTAAATCGCTTCCGACACATCGAATATTGAATTCGGCGATGATCGATCTTTTTTCAACTTTTTAGCTTGCTGTTTTCAATAACACTGGAAGATCAAGTTTTAAATCTAAACGATTCTGTTTGAAAAATAAAATGAAATTAAAAATGTAGCAATTGTTTTATGAAGACTTTCCAAAAAATAAATAAATGAAGCTGTTGGGCCTGCTTTGTGAATGAGATGCTAGATTGCCAAGGTCGGTGTTCGATCCCAGGAAGGTGAAAGCCAGAATTTGGGATGCTGATTTTCAAGGCCGACACAAACATTCTGAAAGATACAAATCAAGCAATCAATGTTGGGCAAAGAGTCCTGCAGACACAAATGTCACTTCTGTATATCGCTTCTGGCAAATCGAATATTTAATTCGGCGATGATCGATGTTTTCCCAACGTTTTAGCTTTCTGTTTTCAATAAAACTGACAGATCGGTTTTTAAATCTAAACAATTCTGTTTCAAAAAAGAAAACAGTGGTTTTATGAAGAATTTCCATTACACATGACTAAACGGAGCTTTTATAGATAGTTGTGTGCTTCCCACTGGTGCCAGCGGTCGGTGCTCGTGCCAAGGTAAATGCCAGAATTTTGGATGCAGATTTTCAAGGTTGACAAACTCCCTCTCATTTAGAATATTGGCGCAATACAATCTTCATACTCCTTATACCCCCATTCAGTCCTGTACCGTATTAAGCTAAACTTTGTAAATGGCAATATACTGACCACTTGTGGGCACCTTCCATAGACTGATGTTTAGTAAGCTAATCTCGCATATCGTTGCTAACGAATTCGATCCTCACCGGGTGCCTAATGTTGTGGAGATGTGCCAGATTAATCTCAGGGTC
>VCCN01006000.1:3148982-3159217 GCA_006491835.1 Architeuthis dux | reverse complement strand
CCAATGGAGTGGCCCGTGGGGGGGGGGCGTTTTCAATTAGTTCCCCCGACACTCACACACCCCTCAGCTACGCCTCTGACGTATATTGAGTAACTAACCAGACCTATTTGAAGAATAACACACTATCGTAAGACACGTTATCTCGGTCGTAGTACTGGACTGACGACTTGATAAGACGAGCTATCTCGTCCATGGCATTGAATTTTATGAGTTATCTCGTCGTGGAATAAATAAGAAAAATGCAGGTAAGCACATGGAACTAAAAAGGATGAAGAAGGGATGGTATTTATTTGTCTCCCGTCGGGAGTAAAATTTGACGCACAGTCTTCTTTCAATCTGGCAACCCACACACGTTTGTGTGATGTAAGCGTCTATAAATTACCTATTTTCGTGCAGAGGCACCAGAGCGTGCTCCAGGTCCAATTCCTTTTAATGCAATGGGAAGATGTTGCCAAGGAAATAGGTCCCTGAGAAACGGGTTTCTATACTTATTTCTAGGTTTCCGACCACGAATGGCCAGAAACAATCTGAACGACCGGGACGCACACAGATACAATATTAAATAAAGAAGAGATCTCGAAAAGACGATAGAAAAGTAGGAATATTTTTGTGTTTGGCACACTGTGAGGATCGAAGTCATTACTCAGTAGTAATTGTCTGCCACAGGCCACAGATGTGGGTAATCCAACAAGGCTCACACTCATTACACAGTAGTAATGGTCTAATAGACTAACACGCTAGCCATTAATCCTACTGGAAGATGTCCAGAGGATTTACAGTATTTACAATCTGGGTTGTCACGCTTGTTTCATTTTTTTTTAAATTCGGACTTTTTAGTGATTCAACAAAAGTCGAAAAAAGTAACTTATCCATTGATGACACCCTTTTCATTTTTTTTTAATTGATTCCCCCCTACACGACATGTTGCCAAAAACACACGTTGGTCACGTGACGGTTTCTAATGAGTGACTAACCAGACCTGAAGGGTATGTTGGTTAGGCTGAGAGTTCGAATAAGAGACAGTTGCTCTGATTTCAAATCGTCTGACTCCCTTCAACAACGTGGTTGTAGCGAGCTCACTCCGCGCGCCGTAAGATGCTGGTCGTCGAAAGGCAGAAACAAACGAATGCCCTGCGAGCGTAAATGTTCAAATAAATAGATATGTATGTTGTAAAATAAATGCTTTTTCATCATTAGGCTACGGACTTATTGATGTATTTACGTTTCCATCACTCTATCCCACCTCTCTCTTTTCTACCTCTCTCTATATATTCCATACATCTATATATCGAACAGTAAAAAAGAAAGTACCAACATAGATCGTCTTTGATGTAAACGAGTTGTTTTCGTTGCACAAATCATCGGCCATTAATAATTAAAACCTTCTATTGTGAACGGTTTCATCCGGAACCACATCAACAAATTTGAACGTAGGGCCTTGTACAGTTCTAATCTCTCCCTATACAATTCGTCCCATTGCCAAAGCTATGTTATCCAGATGTGTTCTTAAGTCACGTGACTAGATAATGTGCATCGACCTTATTCAATCAAATGTCTCACTGAATGTGATAGCCGTGTCCCTTGAACACACCACCGTGATCCTATTTGGCTACGCTACGTTGCTGGATGTATAACATCTCTTTTTTGTCTAATAACCAAACTTTATTTTACCAATTACTGATTTTTAAAATTACTCTTTTAAAAAAACGTAGAAAATTATTTTTCCGTTTATTCCTTAAGACTTTGAGGGTTTACGTTTAGGAAAAAGATCTTTGATTACATTTCTTTTAGATCAAATCTTCTTGGCATGTCGAAACAAGCATTTAAATATTAACCAAATTCACCCTACCAGCCTGTACTTAGAGGTACAATGATTCTAATTAGCTTCATCTTGCTTGATAATTGTGCAACTTAAAAACGCCCGAAGAGAGACAGTTGTGCATGGGAGGATTTGGTGCAGCTGTTTGAGCGCATTCGTTTTGGCACGGCCGTTTCGACGCCAGCTGATTAGGCGCCAACCTTTTGGGCGTTTAGAAGAAAATATGAATTGATTCATCATCATTCAAAGGTGAAACTCTAAAAAGCTTTAAAACTGTAACTTTAATGAGAAATTTAAAAAAACCATTGTCAGGAGAGGGATGGTAGTTTTCCTGCTTCCAAATATGTGTATATCATCTCTCTTTATAGCATATATATTGTGACTTTGTTCCATTAAAATTGTCCATAGAGACATATTTACAAATGGGAAAATGCCATAACGTCCATCGCCAAATGGGCTGACGCCAAAATAGGTTTGGTGCCCAAACGGCCATGTCACAACACTAGCATCTAAACGGCTGTACCGAAACATTGCCTGGCACTTTGGAGAATAGGCTGTAAACCAGGATGTATGGCTAAGGTTTCTTCTGGCGACAGTTGGGAAAGGGACACATTCCTGAAAATCTATTCTAAGAATCCCCAGAACTGAAACGCGTGGCCAATTAAGTTGAAACACCAAATTGAAAGCCAAGCGTTCGTTAGAGAACATGCCTGCAAAGAAGAATAATTAATTATGCGTAATACAGCCCTATTGTGTCAGTAGTACTTCCATTGATTCCTGACGAATGACAATCCCTTTCTTGTGGATTCTCAATGCATTTATTTAGTAAAATGATTTGCAATGGGTTTCTATCGTAAAATAATATGCAATGTATTCCTATGGTAAAATGATCTGCAATGCATTTTAGAGTAAACTAACAATGCATTTCTATAGTTAAATAATTAATCGCCGCTACCCACAACACTGGTTTATTGCTGGGTTTGGGTTATTCATGTGTTCTGACATTTATATGTATCTATATATCTATCTAGGTATCTGGACTTCGCCCAGCCCTTACCGTTCATAGTACTATTTATTTACATGCATATTAATAATCACCTCTACCCACAGCAATGGTTTATTGCTGGGTTTATGTTATTCATGTGTTCTGACATTTATATCTATCTATGTACCTATGTATCTATCTATGTATCTGGATTTCACCCAACCCTAACCGTTCATAGTAGAAACTAGAAATTTAGCACACACACTCCCCTCAATGAGTAGGTAAATTTTCTTTTTGAAAATTACCCCCTAAATAGGTTTTTAGAGGGGGGTTCAATATGCAATGTAAGTTTATGCTAAATTCACCAGTTTATGCCTGCTTGTTTCTTTACCCTTTTTTAGTGATCACAGCCCAACAAAAGGCGAGAGAAGTAACTTATTCATTGATTACCCTTTTTCCAACTTTTTAATTGATCAAGCCCAACACTGCATATATGGGTGGCGGTGATTCATACTTTCCCTTGGAATGCTAGTTTATAATATATAGTAAAATAATATATACTTTTAGCGTTTGCTGTGTCACTGTATATAGAGTGAATTAAAGTTTCTAGGTGTTTCTTAAGTCAATCCTACCCCTGATATCTTTCGATTTAATCTAACTTCTCTTTTATATAAAATACAAATATCAAACAAAAATTCAAATGGAAGCAGATGCTTTTAGGATAAAGGAAATTCATTCATAGGAATTTTCATTTTCAACATATCCCACCTGATTCTTGACTGCAAGATTAAGAGGCTTATGGATTATCAAGTTCTTGCTTAATAAGACTAACAGCATTAGTTATCCTAGCAGGAAGATCTCTTATAGAACGATGTTTTACTGAGTAAAGATGTTGGCTTATCTTTCCGATTCATTCACGAAATACATATCACACACACACTAGGGTGAAGAATTACAAATAATTAAGCAGTAAAAAGGAATATGGGCTGGTCACCTAGCAAGAAGAGATGGCAATAGATGGGACAAAAGACTAATCGAGTGGTCCCTGGCCCTGTCGGCTGGGGCCTAGAATACACCGACTGCATCCCCTGTCTCACAGTCTTAGAGCATTTAAGATGTTACTACGGAAAATGTTTTTAAATTAAAGATCTTACCTACCTGAGAAATGTATTGGAAGAGGCCGATATAAATTTCTCGGCTTTAGATTTTTTCGAAACACTACTAATATACTGCGACCTAATGGTGATGGAAAATCATGCACGTAATCTTCTGATTTCCCTTACACATTAGTAAAGAGAAGAATTGCGTGTAATGCGTTAGAAACTGCACGCAGGTTCGGAAAGCCTGATTTTCCCCCTAATATGATGGATACGACATGTGGCCAGGAAATTAAGCCGACCTCAGTTCTGCTGAGAATCTTGGAGCGATCGTGAAGGAGCGTGTTGGAAATGTCCTCTTGGACTTTTCCAAAGGACAGCAGCATTCTCGACAGTATTTGATGCGAACGATTGGCGTAGTCTTGGAGGAATTAAATGGCGATAAAAAATGTTCAGAAACTTCTTTAAAACTCGGTTTGATTTCTTGAAGGATTCTGGTGTGAAATCAAATAAGAATATCGATAGTGCGTCGACTCCGTAATTGGTAGATACCTGAGCTGACCATAGAGTTCTACCATCCCTTTGAAGGGGAATGCAGACAGTGCGACTGTCTGCAACTTTAAATACAGATCCGAGACACCCCGACAGAAGCAGATTTGCGCTGACTGTAGAGGTCTGCACCCCACTCAGAAGAGTAACCCGACAATATATCAGTCTGTCCAGATTAGAACCCAGGTCAGAGTCAAACCTCTAGAGAGAAAAAAATGGAAGGGAAGGGAAAGGGTTGGGGAGAGGAAATAATGTTAGCAAATGGAACAACAGTCTGGTCCTGACGATTACGGTCACAGAGGGTGGTCTAGATCCTAGGCTATTACAGCTTTAGCTTAATTTGTAAAGTTTTAACATTAGCTTAAATTTTAAATTTATGATTCATCATATCAGTTTTAATAAGATAATCCCTCACTCTTGCAGATGCTGTCCTCGAAGGAAATCAGACTATTGTTTTTTGTTTGTTCTATTGTTTTTGTATGAGTTCAAACTCGCTAAAAATGCTGTTCAAGCTCTCGAGAACATCAATTTGGCATTTGGAATGGGAATTGCTTAGAAAGAACAGTGCGAAGTTGGTTCGACACATTTCATTCCGGAGAAATGAGCCTGGATAATGACCCTCGAGGACGCCGTCAATTAGTTGTTGCTGATAAGAATTTAAAGTATGTTGTGGAAACTGATACAAGAACAACTCGAGAGAGAGAGAGAGAGAGAGAGAGAGAGAGAGAGAGAGAGAGAGAGAGAGAGAGATTAGAACTGTACAAGGCTCTACGTTCAAATTTGTTGATGTGGTTCCGGATGAAACCGTTCACAATATACAGTTTTAATTATTAATGGCCGATGATTTGTGCAACGAAAACAACTCGTTTACATCAAAGACGATCTATGTTGGTACTTTCGTTTTTACTGTTCGATATATAGATGTATGGAATAGAGAGAGAGAGAGAGAGAGAGAGAGAAAAGAGAGAGGTGGGATAGAGTGATGGAAACGTAAATACATCAATAAGTCCGTAGCCTAATGATGAAAAAGCATTTATTTTACAAGATACATATCTATTTTTCAACATAATCTCCTTATCAATGGACTTAATTGAATGGCGAATAATAATCACATAGATTGAAAAATATTCAGTGAACATTTCAAATCAAAATCCAGCTAATTATTACGTGTCAGGCTATATACCTATTGATCCACTTTCGTTTATATATATGTATATATAACTTTATAACTATAGATTACATTCTACAGGTCTATTTATTATAAATAAAGTGAACTATATATAGATAAAGTTTTGAAATTCATGGAACAATCTTCTTAGGTAAAGATCTGCATCCATTAACCAAGTTGAAAAGAATGGAAACAATTTTTTTTTTGCCAGTAATCTTTCGTGCTTTTAATCCGTTAAATCCTAACAATCTTCCTAGAAGCTGTTAGTTTATAGAAAACATGTTTTTTTTAAGGTTTTACGAGGGTGGTTCTATTTACAATGTAACTGTATAATAAACGGGACCGTTACTTTCCGTCCGTTGTATGGAAGTGATGCTTCGAAGTATTCAGTTACTTCCCTTGTGAGGTATATTTGATATTTTAATGACGATTTTTCTGTGATTTCATTAAGGTTTTTGATGGGGGCCAAAGGTCTAGGAAGAAGCACAACAAATAGAAACAATTTTCTTTCGACTCGGTTAACGGATGTAGAGCTTTACCGCTTCATACTTTATCTAGTCATCTTTCTTGGAATATATGTTTTTGTTAAATATGGATTATAATCTTCAGGTCTATTTATTAAAATTAAAATTTACTGTGTATAGATACCATTATACAATTCAGCGATTTCAAACACTGACTGACTGATGCTTCCTGATATATGTTTAATTTAACAATAAGGCAATAGAATTTGTCAAACCAAATTTAATCTAATCTTATATTTAGTCTACGAAAGATGTTTGCTATTCTGCCTCTAATGTGTTAATAAAGATATCTTATATTTGTTGGAATTACGTATCTGTACCCCCACTTATTTGGATCGGCCAAAGCTATAAGTCAGACTATCTACGAAATTGTCTCCAACCAAAATTCCTGAAAATGAGATTTGAGCTTTCTTTGCCACATAGGCATTTAACTCTGTGGGAATGGAATTTTTCCCGCCATCTAATCTTCTATTTAATCTGAGAAAGATTTTTTTAATTTTTGCTCTAATGTGTTTATAATGAGACTTGCTTCTTGTTTGAATTTGATAAACAAACTGCTGATATGTTTTGACAAATATATTATCTACTTCATATTTACTTACTTATATAACACTGTGTTTCCCCTTACGTGTATATGTATATATGCGCATCTACCCACCACCACTAACCCCCAAAATACACTTATATACACGCTTCCACATTCATACATGTATACCTACATAGATAATCCTTTATTTATTTCAAACTACACATTTGGGGTGTATTCTTTGTTAAATACGTGTCGAAACTTTATAACTATGGATTAATTTCTACAGGTTTATTTATTACAGAAAAAGTGAACTATATATAGATAAAATTATGAATTTCATGGAACAACTTTCTTACCGTATCTGATTATCGTTTTTGGAGTCTAATTATTTGTTAAATATGTGCCGAAAATCTCTAAATATGGATTATAGTCTATATGTCTATTTATTAGAATATACTGCATATCAATAACATTATAGATTCCATGAAAATATCGTCTGAAAAATGTAACTAACTCGTTCTCACGCATCACTGTATTTCCTTCTACGTGTATCTGTATATATGTGCACTTATCTACTCCATTTATATACTCCAACTATACATTCATATACACACTTCGCCATTCTTACATGTACATCTACATAAATGTTCTCCTTAGTCATTTAAAACTACAAACTGTTACTTCTGTTGATGTGTTATAGATAGATAGATAGATAGATAGATAGATGTACATTAATTTTAATTTTGACTTTAGATTCATACATTTATCTTAACTGTAGTTTTATTGTTTCAAATCGGCGGAAGCTTTCTCTTTTATAGGCGACTACACATGCGTATAATTATTATCCAAAATAGATATCTTTTACGCATATTCAAGTTAGACACAAAACGACTTAATTAAGTGTTTCCTTATTGTTCGAGTTGTTGCTTGAATCGCCGTAAAATTATAGGAAATGTCAGGGTTGAAAAGCAACCATTTATCCACTTGAGGACGTGCTTGCTACCCGATTGTTATGTTATGGAGACGTACATTTGAAAACAATCAAGTGTTTCTGCATAAGATGCAATTCGGCAGTTGCATGAGATAGTGACAAAGAAGAAGAGCAGAAAAGACAATTAGTGAACTGTTAAGAATGAGAGACATACGCATGGAGGGGTTGGCAGAGTCATATTAGATACACGGAAAACTAAATTGGTTGAAGACTATTAAACGGCTGAGATAGATATAAACAGACGGGGATACATAGATAGATAGATAGATAGATAGATAGATAGATAGATAGATAGATAGATAGATAGATATGAACAAAGATAGACAGACAGATATGAACAAATATAGATATGAAAAAAGATAGACAGCTAGCTAGCTAGCTATATAGATAGCTAGATAGATAGATAGACATGAACAAAGGTAGATATGAACAGATAGACAGATAGACAGATATATATATATATATATATAGATGTGAACAAAGATAGATATGAACAAAGATAGACAGATATATATATACATATATATATATAGAGAGAGAGAGGGGGATAGAGAGAGAGAGATATGAACAAAGATAGATATGAACAAAGATAGACAGCTAGATAGATAGATAGCTAGATATGGACTGAGATAGATAGATAGATAGATAGATAGATAGATAGATAGATAGATAGATAGATAGATAGATAGATAGATAGATATGAACGGACTGAGATAGATAGCTAGATATGGACTGAGATAGATAGATAGATAGATAGATAGATAGATAGATAGATAGATAGATATGAACGGACTGAGATAGATAGATGAACTGATTAATATATATTGATAGAGAGATTGATAGATAGATATGAACATACACATGTAGATAGATAGATAGATAGATAGATAGATAAATAGATAGATAGATAGATAGATAGATAGATAGATAGATAGATAGATAGATAGATGGATGGATATGAATAGACAAATGTAGATAGATAGATATATATGAATAGACAAATGTAAATAGATAGATAGGTAGATAGATAGATATGAATAGACAAATGTAAATAGATAGTTGCAAACGTTTCTAGTAATTTTGTCAAAATCTGTTATTCATATAAACTAATACCATCATTATTCATTCATCAAAGAACCCCCCTTGTTTTCTATGACCTTTCAGCTAAACTTATTTAGAATCGATTCATATTTTGATTCTATGAATCATTCGACGAATTCTTCAAAATCTTGAACTTGTTGGAAGATTCAACCAGACGCGGATGCTGCATGGAGCGAAACAACTGATAGCTTGAAGGTAACAAATATAGAAAATACTGCGTTTGTTAAGAAGAAAATCTCCCCATCTCATCTCCATCGTTTTCTGCGTCGTACTTGCAACCGGAGTGTGATAAAGTGTTTTTGTGCCTCGACACGCAGAATTCTGACCAAGTGTGCTTCCCAAATGCTTATGCTAAAATGTTAATGGCAAACATTTGGCGCATTGTTTTTAACTGAGATTTCGAACCAATCAACCAATAAGAAACTAAATGATACTTTTTGAATTCAATGTTTCGCGTCCTCTCAAAGACACCAAACTTTGATTTAGACATCTGCACTCCTTTACCACTCGTTGTTTTGATCATTTGTGCCTCCTTATGAGCAGGTGGGCCTCGTAGCAACGATGCTGTTTTGCCATGCTTTTCCACACTCAGCTTGCAACAAGAGAGCTCCTTTGCCTAGAAAATCTTGTTTATGTTCTATTGCCTCATTCAAATGTGCCAATTGCGCACCGTAGCCTTGCACTGTAACAGTTTGTTCTGATTCATGTCCGTAAAAAGGAATCCCTCTAAATCCCACCAATGGGACCTACGATTTTGGACCCAATTACCGGCTAGTCCGATTAATCAAACAAGGCAAATAGTTTTCTACGAAAAGATATTTATAGAAAACTCTTATTGGAGCAGTAACTGTTGCAAAGGGAGTAACTTAGTCAACCACAACGTAACACAGTATATTTTTGAGAGTTTGGTTATTTGACATTTAACTTGAGTCACGAGCTAAAATATTTGAAAGATAGTTGTTTTGAGAACTAAACAAATATCTTTAGTAATTCTATCAGATTTTATTTCAAATCTTTTTAATTCGGTAGCACTGCTGATTGGTAATTGGAAAACGGCGCATTGGTCATAATAAACGAAGAAAGTTTGAATATAAATAAAGATAGAGAAAGAAGTATGAACGACCGTGTACCTGAAGACAATGAAAAGTTAAGAAATGTTAGAAAAAAGTAGAATATAAATGGGAAAATGGTGTAGCAAAAAATAAACTAGCAATAAAAAGAAACCAACGAACCAAGAAAAATAGAGCATAAAAAAAGACACAAACAAACAAAGAAGAAAGATAAAATAGGAGAGAAGAAAGCCAAAACAGAAAGAAAGAAAGAACAGAGAAGAAGGATGGAAAGAGAGAAAGAAAGAAACAACGAAGAAGGAAAGTCAAAATAGGAAATAAAGAGAGAGCAAACAGAGCATAACACTGAATAGAGGAAGAAAGAACGACAAGATTGAGAAGGAAAGAATACAGAGGATATAT
>VCCN01006000.1:3089030-3113554 GCA_006491835.1 Architeuthis dux | reverse complement strand
CCTCCTTGAGTCTCTAGTCATGGGAACTTGGGATCTCCCTCCCTTCTGCCTGCTTATGCAGGTTCCCCCACTCTATAAAAGACCTGTTGTCAAATTTGCCGGCGTGGGGTGGCAAATAAACAAAAGGCCCTTCCATTGCACTTCGGTTGGGTTGTTGACCTCTGCGATCGCTCCAACGTGAGTGAATCGGGTGTGCTAATCTAAATTTTAAAAACCTTAAAATTATAAAATTTTAAAAACTTTAAAAACTTCAAAATTCTAGAATACTTTTTACCTTCATCTTAATTTGTGATAAAAGCAACTAAAATTAATTGGAGTTTGACCCTGCACAAGCCAGGCGTGTTTAATTTATTCTCATCATTAGATGAAGTATTATAATCCAATATTTTATTAATTTTGACAACTTCATCTTAATTTGTGATAAAAACTAAAATTAAGATGAAGGTTAAAAGTTGTCAACATGAATAGAATACTGAATTCCAATACTTTATCTAATGATGAGAATAAATAAAACAAGCCTGACTGCTACAGGGTCAAACTCCACTCCAACTTCTATTCCGACTGAAGATGGCTACTGCAACTTTTTTATTGTATATATAATAAATAAATTCATTGCTATGTAAGACTTGTCAGTTTTGGCTCAGTCGGTAAGAGAGCCGGCTACACATCACATGATCATGATTTCAAATTACGGAAGGGAAATATTAATTTTATAAATGTATTTATTTATTGAAAAGCCCTAGCGTATTTCTAACATACGTTTTCGTAGATTTGTAAGACTTGTCAATTTAGATCAGTCGGTAAGAGAGCCGCCTTCCAATAAGTTGAGTATGATTTCAAATCACGGTAGGGGGTGTTAATTTTACATATCGGTTTGGTTTAACGCGATGGCATAGACAAACTGTGAAGAGTTTACTCCCCTAAATTAGGTGAGGATTATTGTCCAAGTCTGGAGTTGACTTTGTTTTTCTACTGTAACAAGAACAATAAGAACAATACTGATCAAATTTGGAGTGTGAAAATTAACAGTAATATCGTGATTTGATATCATGACTAACTGATTGGTAGGCTGGTCTCTTACCGACTGAGCTAAATTGACAAGTCTTACATATCTACGAAATATATCTCATAGATACGCCCGGGCTTATTTCATTCTAATAAATAAATACATTTATACTAAAAAAAAAGTCTATAATTTTGTATTTATTATCTATACAATGTGTATTATGTGGATGTAAGGTAATCCGACAGGATGGTAGAGGTAATTTGACAATGTGGAAATGAAAGATTGAGAAAAGCATGTTATGTCTCAAACATATTTATTATTAAGATAAGCCTGGGTGCATTTCGCTTAGTTTAATTCGGCGTCTTCAGAAGCTCTTTTGTAGTGCAGAAAACTCCAGTATGTGCAATCCACTCCTTACATGTGTGTAGTGGAGTTTGGCCATGCTGCAGCCATGCCTGTTCTTGTTAGGGTAGAAAAACAAAGTCAACTCCAGACTTAGACCGGAGTTTGACAAAATTACAAGCATGTTTTTCGGAGTTACTTTCATCCTTTACATCTTACAATGGCCTAATGGACTAGAGTATTGTTGCTATGCTGTTACTGTTGCTCTTTTTTTAAAAATTGTTTCTACTTTGTTAATATCCACGGATCAGTTTATGAGTTTCGATTCAAGTCAGGTTTTTCGCTCTTTGTGAACTTCTCATTTCATGTCCCTGAACACCCCCACCCCCCAACGGCAAATGACGTTATTTCTCGCTCCTGATCGCTATAAAAAAAAGTAACTTGTTCGAAACGTGCCGCTGACCAAAAGATTAAAGCGAATGTTTCTGTTACGAATCCCGAACCTCAAAGGTCGCCGACTCGCATCGCGAAGACCATAAAACTTCCTCATTACTCAAATCGAGACTATAAAACCGTGCGTAGACCACGTGACATCAGAGAACCAATAAAAGGAGAGGTGACTGATTTGGTGTGGGGGAAAACTCGGGTTAATGGCTGCCGGCTGCGTAGGCCAAAATCGGCTGTCGGCTGGTTTGTTCAATCATACGGATCAAACAGGGAAAGAGCGGGAAGGTGTTGAAAACGTTTTGGTTCATCTAAAAAAACTGTCTGTTTGTATTAAATGAAAAAGGGCGACAGAAAAGATTCGGAATGTTGCTTATATCATTAAAAGATGAAAGCCTAAGAGAGGCAAAAGAAAAGTAAGAAAATGTGGACATGAACAATAATAGAGTATGAAGTAACTATTTATCAAAACAGGTCTGCTTAGTCACTCAATAGAAACCGTCATGTTAGTAAAACAAGCGGGCACAAACTAGGGATCAATTTAGCATTGTAAATTGAACTTTATTTATTTGTTTATGACCCTTTGACGGGCCTGGCAAGCCGGAAGCGGATTGTGGTAGATTGCTCATTAAAGAATAAGAGTGGAAGTGGATGGACAAAAGTAAAATCTTTTGACAGCATGCCGTGTTTGGGGTGATCAATGAATAAGTTACTTCTCTCACCGTTTATTAGATCACTAAAAAGTTCGAATTTTCAAAAAATACAAGCGGGCACAAACTAGGAATCAATCTAGCATAAACTTACATTGTAAATCGAACCTCCCCACTAAAAACCTATTGGTCGGATGTTAATTGTCCTCCTTTTTAGAATATGGCTATTAAACCTATATACACTGCTTAGTCACTCAATAGAAACCGTGATATTACCAACGTCTTTTGGCAGCGTGTTGGGGGTGATCAATTTGATAAAATGGTGACGAATGAGAGTTACTTCTCTCAACTTTTTTCAAATTTAAAAAAAAACAATCGGGCACAAAGTAGGGATCCTTTAGCATAAACTTACATTGTAAATCGAAACCCCCACTAAAACCTATTTAGGAGGGGGGGATTTTAAATTAAACAAAAGACATAATAAGTAAGTGTTAAAATCAGCCCCCTAGCTCCTGTACCCTTGATACATACATACATAGCCAGCCAGACAGACAGACATACATGCATACATACATTGAAATGTTCAGCCCTCTAGCTCCATTGGTGTGGCCTGTATGCGTGATATATACATAACCAGCCAGCCGGACCGACTTGAAAACTGAAGAAACCTATTTTGAGCAAACTCATTCTGTACAAGAGACATTCCACAACCAGGTATCATCTTTGGTGGCAACTGTCACATGAGCAATGCATTTGAAGAGAGCAACGATGATCTCCTTGTGTTACACTTCAGAGATAGTGTACATAGTGAAAAAGATGGAAGATATCATAATCTATTGAACATGAACGTGAATTATTTGGCATTAATGCATAAGAGAAAGAAAAGTCCCCCAAAACTTCTGTCTAGGAATAGTAATCCTACTCCACAAGAAAGGAGATAAGCACGATCTAGGCAACTACCGCCCGATTACACTACTCCCTAACATATATAAACTATTCACAAAAATAATCACAAACAGACTATCAGGCACACTAGATGAAAACCAACCACGCGAGCAGGCAGGCTTCAGAAGCGGCTACTCGACAATAGACCACCTACACGCAATAAATCAACTAATCAAGACAACCCTAGAATACAACAAACCACTCTGTCTGGCCTTCGTAGATTACGAGAAAGCATTTGACTCGGTAGAACACGCAGCAGTCTTCAACGCAATGCGCGAACAAGGCGTTAACGAGAATTACATAGAGATTATCCGAAACATATACGAAAATGGCACAGCAATAATTAGACTACATAAAGATACAGACAAGATAAAGATAGCAAAAGGAGTAAGACAAGGGGATACAATATCACCCAAACTATTCACAGCGAGCCTAGAAAGCATCTTTCGGAAAACTGACTGGGAAGGAATGGGAATAAAAGTAGATGGAGAATACCTAAGCAACTTAAGATTTGCCGATGACATTTCTATGACATCGGAAGCATCCGCAGAACTACAAAATATGCTAACCGACCTAAATAGGGAAAGTAAAAAAGTAGGTTTAAAGATGAATAGAACAGAGACAAAAGTAATGTTCAACGATAAAGTCCCCAAAAAGGTCATAAAGATAGAAGGCGAGATACTAGAAGAGGTCGATGAATACATCTACCTAGGCCAGGTAATAAAGCTAGAGAAAGACCACGACTGCGAAATAAAACGACGCATAACGATAGGTTGGAAAGCATTTGGTATGAATAGAGACAATCTGAAGAGCACCTTACCAATGTGCCTAAAACGAAAAGTATATAACGGCTGCATAATACCAGCCATGACTTATGGTTGCGAAACCTGGAAATTAACCAAACGAGCAGAAAACAAACTTAGAATAGCACAGAGAGCCATGGAAAGAGCAATGCTAGGGGTAACACTAAGAGATAGAAAAAGATCAACATGGATCAGAGAAAAGACTAGAGTAAAGGATATTATACAACTAATTAAACAACAAAAGTGGAGATGGGCCGGCCACCTAGCGAGAAGAGATGACAATAGATGGGGGAAAAGATTAACAGATTGGTGCCCATGGGATAGTAAAAGAAGTAGGAAACGGCCAGACACAAGATGGAGGGACGAGATAGAAAAGTTTGCCGGTAAGACTTGGCAGAGATTATCACAAGATAGGTTGTCATGGAAGGAGATGGGAAAGGCCTTCGTCCAGCAGTGGACTTATACCGGCTGATGATGATGATGATGATGATGATGTGCTGCAGAGAAACTAAAGACGTCACCAGTGAACAGGAAAATTCAATATTGATATATATTGTTAATTAGTGTAGAAAAGGAAATAAAACAAACCTCGTCCTCTCTGGTCGCCACGAGGGAAAGATTTGTTGAGGGGGGCTAGAGAAAGAGAGAGAGAGAGAGAGAGAGAGAGAGAGAGAGAGTTAGTTTTAGAGAGAGTTAGAGAGTTTCAGAGACGATCATTTTTCCTCCGCGGCTGCAAAGAATCCCTAAAAATATCGAGATTTTGAAAAGATAATCTAAAAATATCTGAGCCTCATCAAAAGAATATCTAAACTGATATCTGATATCTAAAAACAATTTCTTATATCTAAACGCGACAAAAAATATCTAAATTTATGTATGAAATATCAAAGTTGGCAACGCTGGCCCAGAGGGGGAATTAGTTTCAGTCTTCACCGATACCGGACCGGTGTCACCAAAAAACACTTACTACTAATGAAAAATGCCAGCGTTGATTACATAAAACAATTCATCTTGATTAAATGCTGTCTTTTCTTTCTTCGTTGTTTGTTGCAGAGTATTCAGAACATTTCCCCCCCTTTCTGTTCTTTTTTGCCGGTGTAACGGACACATACGTATTTTTGCACTTACACACTCCGGTCAACAAGTGAAACCATTTGACACCCAGATTTTCTTAAGAAAATCCAGGTTTTTATTCCACGAAATAAAGTTATCTTGTCTGATAGTGCTTTTAGATAACCAACTTATCGTAACATCCAAAATATCAAAATTTTGCCAAATCCCCTTGTTTTTAGATATTGGATATCAGTTTAGATTCTTTTTTGATTAGGCTCAGATATTTTTTAGATTATTTTGGCTAAACCTTGATAATGTTAGATATTTGGTAAAGTTCAGGCCCTGATATCTAGATATTTTGGGATATTTTTTGCCTCAATTTTGGATGATTTCTTAGATATTTTCTGGAACAACTAGATATTTTTCCCCCCATCAATTTTGGATATAAAAATTTCAAAACAGTTGGCAACGCTGGGGCAGCGTGTCAATATTCAGTTCAAATTAGTCGTCGAACAGGGTTGCCATACATTCGTATTTTCCCGGGCACGCCATCGATTTAGATCTCGAAATCCTCATGCCGAATGATCTTTTAAAATATGCTTCACAAGCCCACAATTAATTATCCCGACTGCTTCAAGGTTACACAACACACAAGTGTGTATCGAGCGGGTCGGGATGTCCTCGGGAGGATTCTCTTTTTTGAATGTTCACATATTGCAACCCAATCGTTGAACTTGTTCCAGTAAAATGAACTTAATTGCATTAATCGATAATGTTAATACGTTGTTTTAATATAATCTTTTCAAGAAGGAAGTGATATTCGCAGAAAATCCCCACCGTGTTAATCTCAGTAGCAGAGCGTATGGAAGGGGGTGGGTTCTTGAGCAGGGCTATGTATCGGAATGAAAGTCGATACGATACGTCCATTAATAAAATAGTTTGACTCTTTCGTTTACAGGCAAGCGAATATAGTATGGTGTGTTAAAATGATTATAGCAGATGAAAACAAGATGGCTAAAAGACGAGGGTGTGTGTGCAGTGTGTGCGTGCGTGTGTGTGGGGAGGGGGTTCCACTGCCTTATAACATTCTTCTCGGAACCCTTTTAGCGCTATGGCCTTTTTGACCATATAGCTAAAAACACTATTAGAAAACGTCAACCAAAACTGTCTGCGTAGGTTTCTTCAGTTTTTAAGCTGATCCGGCTGGCCCTTTTAGGCCGATATATCGCCCGTGTAGTGTTTTGGCTACGTTATTGAGTCCGATATATCGGCCTGGCAGTGCTATACGGGTTCAAAGGACGACAAAAAGAAAAACATACAGAATTTAACAGTTTTTTTAAAACTGTTTTTCTCAAATCTGATTCAGCTGTTGTGATATTCAAAATGAATTCATCCATCCTCCCCCGGGGATTCAATGTGGCACAAGGCCATTTTAGAGTGTGTAAGCGTACAAATTGGCACGTTCCACCGGCAGATTGGACGCCTCGTTAATAAGTTAGTCTCGCTGGTCATTAGTAGTGGGTTCGATCCTCATTGGGCACTTGTAGCAGTATGCCAAATCTAAGCTACGCTTAGTATAAACTAAAAACGGAATGGTTAGTCACTCAATAGAAACCGTCACGTGACTAACGTTTTCTGGCAGCATGCTGTGTTGGGGGTGATCAATTAAGAAATCGTAAAAAGGGGTGATCAATGGATAACTTACTTCTCTCGCCTTTTATTGGATCATTAAAAAGTTCAAATTTTCAAAAAGCAAGCGCGCACAAGCTAGGGACCAATTTGGCATAAACTTGCATTGCAAATTGAACCTCACCCTCACTAAAAACCTATTTAGAGGGGGAATTTAAAAAAAACAAAAAAAAGGTTTTTCGAGACATAATAAGTAGTAAATGTTAAAATTGTCAGCACTCTGGCTCCATTGGTGCGGCCTGTGCTCGTGATGCATACATACATATCCAGCCAGCCGGACTGACTTGAAAACTGAAGAAACCTATGTTGACAGTTTTGGTTGACAGTTTCTAATATCAACAATTGTAGCCGGTGCCATTAGTGATATTTACTAAGCCTAACTGAGAACGGCACAACGTCAAATTGTGCTTCGGTCATCGGGATTAAATCTCTCCTCCAAGTTGGGGTTGTCTGCTTTGAAAATCAGCATTTAGAATTTTGGCTTTTTAAAAATAACTTAGGTTTGAACACCGACCACTGGCGCTGCTAAGAAATACACAATTAATAAGAGTATCTAATCTAGTAATGAACATGTAATGGAAATGCTGTGACCCGCCAGTAAAAGACGTCGGCTTCAGTAATCCAGTCAGGTCCTCAGGTTGAGTCGACCTATTTGGCATAGGCAGAAGGAACTGCCATAAATGCTGTTCATTCTGGCACACTGGAACTTTGGCAACCCGAAAGTTGATCAGTGATGGTGAGAAGCAAAGAAGGAACGACCACTTTATGGTGTGTGGAGCAGCCTGCCATAATTGTCATATGAAATCATTTTCTGTCCGTCGTACGATACCACGACTTCGAAGTATTTAGGTTACTTCTCCTCAGTGTTGCAGATTTAGATATTTTATATCTAAATTTAGATAATTCTAAAGAGTAGAAGTCAAGAGAGATAATCTAGATAATCGAGACAGATCTATACGTGTTAATATTTATTTATTCTTATTAGATTGTTCATGAACCGTTGATCCAAACAACTTCAAACCTTTGTGTGCCTTGTGTGCTGACTAATATATCTGGCAGTTGTCGAGTAATCGCGGTTCCACCCACAGAGAGAGAGAGAAGGAGAAAGTGAGTAACGTAGACGGTATTAAGAGCGAACAGAGGAAGTGTATGAAGGTGGATTGTGGAAAAACAACGGAACAGAACAGTGATTTTCTTACTGTGTGGGTCGTAGCACTGGACTATTCCACTGGCTGGTGGGTGGGTAAAATTTTGCTGGAAAAATACTTCTTGCCCACTATTTCAAACTACGCACTATTCCCAGTAAACGAATTCAGTATTTATTTCTATAAAAAAACAACAGTATATCAGTCCAAATATATTCGTGAATATTTCCCAACTGGGATTAACAAGGAGATCATATGAAAATCAAAAGCTGTTCCGGTCATTCGTCGTATAGAAATGATCAACAAGCTAATCTTACCAATTCATGCAACATTACTATACCTATATAATGAACAGTGACTTTCTTGGTTTGCTGTCCGTAACACTTGACTCTCAATCATGGGTAAGCAATTGCTGATAAAAGTACCCCATTCCGAACATTTGAAACTATGAACTCTTCAATTGAATCAAATTTGCTATTATTTTTTTCTTAGAATTTTTCATAGAAATTCAAATATATCCGTAAATGTTTTTAACTAGTCTCATAATAAAACCGACATTTTTTACATCGTCGGAATTGCTTAATTAGCGAATAAAACTTCCTATTTACTTATTTTTTATAAGAAAGTTTGATTTCACTTTGATTACAAATTACTTGTTTTTATTTTTGTTTTGATTAAATAATCTTTTGCATAAAAAAAAATTAAAACTACGCATAAAAACTAAATAAGTAGTTTTTTACAAAGAATAAATAAATATGTAGTTTTAAAAAAAGTAGGCTTAAAGATGAACAGAACAAAGACAAAAGTAATGTTCAACGATAAAGTCCCCCAAAAGATCATAAAGATAGAAGCTGAGACTCTAGAAGGACAGGTAATAAATCTAGTGAAAGACCATGACAGCGAAATAAAACGACGCATAACAATAGGTTGGGAAGCATTTGGTATGAATAGAGAAATTATGAATAGTTCCTTACCAATGTGCTTAAAGCGTAAAGTATACAACGGTTTCATAATACCGGCCATGACTTATGGATGCGAAACATGGACATTAACCAAACGAGCTGAAAACCAACTTAGAATAGCACAGAGAGCCCTGGAAAGAGCAATGCTAGGGATAACTCTAAGAGATAGAAAAAGATCAACATGGATCAGAGAGAGGACTAGAGTGAAGGATATTATACAAATAATTAAGCCTCAAAAATGGAGATAGGCTGGCCACCTAGCAAGAAAACATGACAATAGATAGGAGAAAAGACTAACCGATTGGTTCCCATGAGACAGTAAACGAAGTAGGAAAAGACCAGACACAAGATGGAGGGACGAGATAGAAATGTTAGCCGGTAAGACTTGGCAGAGGTTAGCACAATCTAGGACCAAAAGTTCATTTAATCAAAACAAGGATATAAAACAACTATTTTTTACGATCAAAAGTAACACATGCAACACCAAATCAACATAATATTAATATTTTAATTGGTTTTCCGCCAGAAGTCTCGTAGAAATCCAACTTAGTTTCAAAAGAGCGAAGAAGGTTTCAGAACAGAAGATTCTGCCAAATACCCACGTCAAATGCTGTCGAGAAAACTGCTGTTTAAAACGGTCACCAAAACGGTCAACATTTTATACGTCGAGCAAAAAGAAAAGGAGAACTGTTTGAAAGCTGACCAATGTTCGTCTCCATAAGGTCATATGGAACCCATTGTCTACCTCAGTGTCTATAGATATTTACTAAGCTTAGCTAAGTACGACAAAAGGACACATATACAGGTAACACGCCCACATATATAGGTACATAAGTCCGTTATTTATCGCTAGTGACAATCTTGTCCAAAAATGACCAATGTTCGGTCATATGGAACCCATTTTCTTAGCCTCAGAATTTTTACTGAGGTTCGTAAGCGATGTGTTATAGTTGAAGGATTGCACAAGCAACAAAGAACTGAGTAAACATCAAAGACGCTTCTAAGATTTCCCTAACATTGCGCAAAAGATGGTATCAACTTAATACATTGATGCTTCCCCAGATTTAGCAAATATCCAACTGCTGTTTCTCCTCAGAAGAAGATTGTGTAGCACGATTTTAGAAACCGTCAAACAAAATTGTCACCATAGGTTTCTTCAGTTTTAAAGTGAGTCTGACTGGCTGGTTTTACGTATGTATTTGTCTCGCCCACAGGTCGTACCAATGGAGCTAGAGGGCTGAAAATTTAAACATTTATTCCTTATTAGGTCTAGAAAACCTATTTTTTCGTTTTTTGAAAATTCCTCCCCATAATAGGTTTTTAGTAGCGGGTTCAATTTACAATGTAAGTTTATGCTAAATTGGTCCCTAGTTTGTGTCTGGCAGCGTTCACCCTTGTTTTCTGAAGATTCGAACGTTTTTAGTGACTTGTTAGTGATCACGGCCCAACAAAGGGCGAAAGAAGTAATGTATTCATTGACCACCTCTTTGTCCATTTTGTGTGTGGGAGGGGGTCAATTTACAATGTAAGTCTATGCTAAATTGGTCCCTTAGTTTGTGTCCGACAGCGTCCACGCTTGCTTTTGAAAAAAATTGAACTTTATATTTTTTAATTGATCACCCCCAACACGGCATGCTGTCAAAAGACATTGCTCGCGTGACGGTTTCTATTGAGTGACTAACCAGACCTGTTCTTTGGGCAAGTCCAAGAGGACATTTTTCCACACACCCTTTCATGTTGGCTCCAAGCTTCTCGATGGGATTTAATTTCCTGGTCACCTGCCAATTCCTTCTTTTCGGAAAACAATCAATTTTTCCAGCCAAGCGAAACATCCTGCTGGATTTATTATGAGACACCTTTTATAACCAACTAAGACAGTCCCCGGTCCATGTAATTATTGGTTACAGTAACTTGATCACAAATATTTATTCATAAATTGCTGAGATGTAAGCGAGAACACATTGACACAAAGTAAGAAAGCGTGAAAAAAAATGGCTGTCCAATGCCCAAACTGATTGAGTCCGACAAATACCTACAATCCCTCGTAGTCATGTTCAAATTACACAGTTTCTGAATCTCTGAGATGAGACTTTTTTTATTATTATTATCTTTAATATTATTTTTGTTCCTTCGTCTCCGTGTATATACGTATATACGCTTTTTTGTATCGGTATTTACTTAGCTTGACACAAGGCCGCTAGTGTGGATCACGCAATGAGAATCAAACTCCCTACAATAGTAATAGCCTGCGAGGTCAGCTCGCTAACGATTATACCATGACGAGAATCATTTACTGACCTTATCATTGTCAGGCACATAGCCACAAGTGTGCGGTAAATTCGTTAGTGATTACAACACCAGTAGAGTTATTTACTAAGCTTAGCTTAGACGGGCACAATGCCACAAGTGCGGGGCACACAGTGAGGATCGAACTCGCAACAGTAGTAATAGTTCGAGAGGAGAATTCGTTAGACATTACACCACGATGGGGGTTATTTACTGAGCCTAGTTAGGCACAAGGCCACAGTAGTAGGAGACCCAATGAGGATCGAACTCACTCACTACACTTTCAATCAGTCAATAATTCAACAACTTCTTGGACATGATTTAGCCGATAACGTAGTTGAGAAATACCAGCAGGAATGTCAAACAGCCTTTGAGATAGTATTTTGACCACGAGTTCTTTAGTTTGGAACTTTACAGATGACCAATACAATTGGATTGGTGACAATGGAGCACTTATGGGCCCATACGAAGAATTGTAGCTTCTCTCAGATGCTGTATAAGAGATGTTCGACATCGGAGTTTGCAGATGCATTATCGATAACCACAACAGTTCCACTTAAATTTATTGATTGACTCAAATGCTCCAACCCAGGTACCAGCCACTCCAAAAGCCCTTTCTTCATGAATGTCATAGTACGCGAAACCCTGTGTTCTACAAGGGGCAACACAATGAACATTGGGTCCTTTAGAATTTGGAAGTGTTGTTATGCATCTGGTACTACGTACACTGCGGCCTTCGAGCGGAGATTCAGTTTACTCTCATCTTCCTAAGATTTTTATGAAGTTAGATGAGTCTCAGTAAATCCTCTAGGAATTCGTCAATCAAAGTGCAGTATCTATTCTTCGAAACCGCCATGGCTTCGAAGTTCAGAGAACCACGGCCCTTCGCAGGTCCTTGGGGCATGCTCGGGTATCTCCGTATATCTGGGGGAAAGTTGCACAGGATATCTTGGCCATCTGGTCGGGAGGCGATCACCATTAGCATGCTCGGGATTCGTCCTGAGAAGCTTTTGACCAGCTTATCCCGATCTCAGTGACAGGGATTTGGGATTCTCCCCCCTCAAGTTTCTAGTCACAGGGACATGGCCTCTCCCTTCCCCCTCCCCCTACTGAATTCGGCACTAAATGACCCACCAAGGGTCGATGTGCCGTTAAACAAAACAATCAATCAATCTCTAGGAATTCTTTCACCTTCCCTTTATTCGTAGAAGTATCAACACTAACAGGAACACCAGTGACCTTCTTCATTGTGAAAGTGGTCCCATCAAGATGGCGCTCAATACTTGTCGAAATATTAATGGAGATGTTTGGGCCAGGATGTTAACGTAATCTGTCTGACAAATATCTTAAAAGTAGCCTGACAGTTTTCCTCCAGAATGCTTATTAGAAATTCTCTGCTGCATCGTTGAAACATCTGGATAGTTGGTCTCACACATTGACGTGCCTTTGTTTTTAAAGAATCGTAGCCTTCAACAACCCGGCGTCTGGCCGTGCTTTCATTACATTCATTGGCTTTGGCAACTGTTCACCAATCTTCAGCATTCTCAGTACCAGGCACAACGGGGCGCTTCGCATCAATTGAGGCTGTTCTATACCTTTTCTCGTTTCGTATTCCTCTGGACTCCTCTCTTTTCCATAACCTGCACGTGGACTATTGAGTGAACCACACCTAAATCCGCAATGGCCGATATCAAAAGCTCAGTAATAGATCTGATAACTAAGTTAAAACTAAAAATAATAAAATAAATTATCTGTTCCCGCAACAGTCGCTGTAAATGTTACTTTTTAAGTGAAATTAGTTGAAACTTGTCTCTTAATGTATTTTGTTTAACAAATAATATATGGCATGGAAATGTTATCGGCGAATCTTAAGTGGCTTAAGTATTCTCCATCTATGTTTATTCCCATAACCTCCCAGTCAGTTTTTCGAAATATGCTATCAAGGCTTGCTGTAAATAGTCTAGGTGATATTGTATCCCCTTGTTTTATTCCTTCGGCTATTTTTATCTTGTTTGTATCTTTATGTAGTCTAATTATTGCAGTGCCACTTTCGTATATGTTTTGGATTATTTGTATGAAACTTTCGTTAACACCTTGTTCTCACATTGTGTTGAAGACTGCCGTGTGTTCTACCGAGTCAAATGCTTTCTCATAGTCTACGAAGGCCAAACAGAGTGGTTTGTTGTATTCTAAGGACGTTTCGATTAGTTGGTTTATTGCGTGTAGGTGATCTATTGTTGAGTAGCCGCTTCTGAAGCCTGCCTGCTCGCGTGGTTGATTTTCGTCTAGAGTGCCTGTTAATCTGTTTGTGAGTATCTTTGTGAATAGTTTATATATGTTAGGTAATAGTGTAATAGGGCGGTAGTTGGTAAGGTCGTGCTTATCTTCCTTATTGTGGAGTAGGATTACTATTTCTAGACAGAAGCTTTTAGGAACCTTTCTTTCTCTTATGCGTTGTGTGAATAGCTGTGCTACTCCTTTGTGCAAGATTCTTCCTGCATCTTCTAGATTATGCCATCCTCGCCTGGGGCTTTACCGAGTTTCATATTTCTTAGTGAAAAGAAAAAAAAGAAGAGAGTAACTCCCCATTTAACAAGCAAGGTCACCTGGCATATAACACAGAGAACACATTCCGTTTCATTCATATCACACCACACGGATGATTGCACGACTCGGCTATGTTCAAATCTCTTCTGAGGACGTCGCTCGCAGCGACGAAATGCATAAATATTTATCTTTATGATAATAAACATGTTTGAGACGTAACACGCTTTTCTCATTTTTTTCTTTTCCAAATTGTCTAACCATATCCACCATATTTCTTGGTGCAAATATTACTTCTTCTACTGTTATGTCTGGGATATCGCTAGTATCTATAGGTTTATTAGTGGGTGTGGGTGTGTGTGTGTGTGTGTGTGTGTTTGTGTGTGTGTGTGTGTGTGTATTGTGTATATAGCTGTGCTAGTCCTTTGTGCCATCCTCGCCTGGGGCTTTACCGAGTTTCATATTTCTTAGTGCCAATACAACTTCTTCTACTGTTATGTATGGGATATCGCTATTATCTATAGGTTTATTAGTTTGTGGTATATTTATTTTTGAGGCGTACACATTTCCATAGTATTCTTCAGTTAATGTGTGTGTGTGTGTGTGTGTGTGTGTGTGTGTGTGTGTGTGTGTGTGTTAAGAGAGAGAAATAGGGATTCTCTTGGTGGCTGAAATAGTTATTGTTCGGTCTTCGAACTAATAATACTGTTTAGAAGCATTCACGAAGAAAAGATGCTAAATACAAAGGATCTCAAACAAATTATACCAAGAATCTAAGAACCCTCATATCTGTATCTGTGGAAAGATAGATCGCTCAACGTTGAAATAAGTTTTCATTGTTGCTTGAAGTTCTAGTCGAGTTGTTAGAAACTGTTAACCAAAACTGTCAACCAAAACTGTCAACAAAACTGTCTTCATAGGTTTCTTCAGTTTTTAAGCTGGTCTGGCTGGCTGGCTATGTGTGTATGTATCGCGTGTACAGGCCGCATCGGTGGAGCTAGAGTTCTAGGAATTTGAACATTTAGTGGGAGGTTCAATTTGCAATGTAAGTTTATGCTAGATTGGTCCCTCAGTTTGTGTCCGGTAGTATTGTCAAACCCCAATCCAAGACGAGTTGACTTTACTTTCCTATGTAACAAGAACAAGAACAATCCTCACCAAAACTAGGGGAGTAAACTGACATATAAAATCAGCATTTCACTACCGAGATTTGAACTCGCGATCAGTTGATTTTTAGTCTGGTGTGTTACCACCTGCGCTAATCTGACAAGTCTTACATACCAACGAAATTCATAGTAGAATTAGGCAAGGAAGTAGAAGTAGGAGCAGAGTTTTGATTCTGGAGCAGCCAGGCTTGTTCACGCTTATTTCTCTGATAATTCTGACTTTTCTTTAGTGATCGCTGCCCAACAAAAGGCGAGCGAAGTAACTTATTCCTTGATCGCCCCTTTTTCCAATTTTTGAATTGATCACCCCCAACACGGCATGCTGCCAAAAGACGTTGTTCACGTGACGGTTTCTATTGACTGACTAACCGGACCTGTATTGATAAACATTCGATTCGAATGTCCCCCCCCCCCAGTCCCGATGGTGATCAATAGCCAGGTGACCTCTTTTTAGCCCGGGGAAGATTCCCACATTTACTTTTACTTTCAACTAATGAATGTAGCAGTCAATTTATTGAAAAGCCATTTATTCGCGCATGCGCACCCACTTCCCGGTCAGACGTGACGTGCTACTGGGAATAGATTATTTCTTTTCTCTGGAGGCAGAATTTGAGGAAGGGATTCAGTTTTAGATTGTTCGGTTTTACTCACGTTTTACATAAATACCTGGTTGAATTATAATAGGGACCCTGTCATATTCACAGCATGTGTATGCACGCGTGTTGTGACCCATTCTAAGTCGCATAATCTATCAGTTTCTACCTAACGTTTTGTGCGATCCATTATACAACTTTATTCAGGGAAATAACTGGAGAGAATCGCCGCGTACAAAAATGTATGGAATCACCTGTGTTACACGGGTTGCTGAGAATAGATTCGCTTGTGTGACGCAAGTTGCCACAATAAGTATATTTCCCACCATTAATTTTATATTTACCAAGGTTCTTTTCTGGAAAAAGGGATCACTCTCTTTCCTTGGGGATTATACACTTGAAGAAGGACGTAGAATTGATCGACCGAAACGTTGTGGCAACAACAAAAGCAACATAAATGTAGCGCTACCACATATGCATGTGTGCATGTGTGTGTGTTACCAAGGTGAGTTGTAGTCGATGCTTAATTGTTGCATCCACAAGTCGCGGCCTCAATCCCAGACTTCTTTGCGCGGCGGGTGTATTATCGCTCGTGTAATCTGCACGTGTGTGCAGATGCATCCTTGATGAAAAGTCGCTGTGTTTACAGACGAATCGTCGGGAACCGTAAACGGCAGCTAGAAGCGGGTCTCTGATAAGGAACACTGGATGCAGGATGCATTATCGATAGAAGAAAATAGTCAGATTTCAAAAGAAATGGATATTTATTTATTCTTCTTCGTAGGATGCATTTGGCTTTTTCAACTTCTTCAGAGACGGAACAATGAGTTTGGTTTGCAGCGCAAACATCCGCATTATTTAGTATTTCATATTAAAACAAACGGTTCTTTGTCGACTAAGCTCCTTAAGAGCTATCCGTTGTCGATACTGGTCTGAATTGGTCTGCACTGGTCTGAGCTTAGTACTAATTTGGTCTGAGCTTAGTCTCTAATTTGTTACAATCCAGACACATACACACACACACTTTATATATACTAACGTAAATGTTTGCATTAATTAAAATGTCTATCAAATAGGTCCATCATAGTTATATCGTATAGTGAAAACGTGAACATACACTTAAATATTTTAAATGTATAAAAGCTATCAACTTTTAGCGGAACCCAAATCCCGTGGCCCTATACCTTACATTTCATCTATATTGTAACAAAAATAGTTAGTTTACTAATCTGAGCAACTTTTTGAATGATAATGACTCATCTCAAAATAATAGAAGATAGTGATTTTGTTTCCAATGTTTGTAGTCTGTGATCGAGTCCAAGTAAAGGCCAAGATTTCGAAAAGAAGACAACCGCAAAGAATGTTTAGCTCAAATTTCCCTTCGTCGGGAGATCTGAGAAATACATTCTTGTTTTCACCCGGAACAAGCAGTTACTCTCCGCACTTATAAACAACAAGAATAATTATTTGAATGTTAATGATCCTTCTCAAAACTACAGAACTATTTGAATGTTAATGACCCTTCTCAAAACTATAGAACTATTTGAATGTTAATGACCCTTCTCAAAACTATAGAAAACGTCGTGGTAACAACATAAACAACAAGAAGGAGTTCAATCGGCCGAGAGGCCACGCGTCAAACTGCCCGTCCCTCTGACTGCTCTTCTGATTGACAATCAAAGTTGGCCCCATTTTGTAAGCTTCGAGTGAACTTTGGCTCCGCCCTTGACATCATCTGTGTCCACTGCCTTCAAACATCTGTTTTGATCGGAAGTCTCCTTCCTTCTCACTTCAAGCTAATGTACTTATCTGTGGCGCTATGCTGATAAAATCCATCACTCATTTCTCTGGCCGTCATCATCCCGGGCTTATCCCAGAACCCCATCTGTGAATTC
The DNA here is from genome assembly GCA_006491835.1 of Architeuthis dux. NCBI lineage: Eukaryota > Metazoa > Mollusca > Cephalopoda > Oegopsida > Architeuthidae > Architeuthis > Architeuthis dux. Next base: position 3,096,031 of record VCCN01006000.1, on the reverse strand, counting down.
TGGTAGTTTTCGTTGTCTCGCTAGTCTTCCTGAAGCCAATCCCAGATAATGTGTAATTTTGAGTGTTCAACTCCCGAATTCCTTTCTAGCTAGCATCCAACTTTGACCTCAGGCGGTCTGTGAAGAAATATATCCCCTTTTCTGACCGTGAGAAGATTGTTGGTTCCTGGTGTTACTTAATTTAAAACTGCGGGCTTTAATTATAACTAATTAGGGTTCCCACTGACGATTACGTAACATATAGAAAATTCAAAATATCTGTCATAAATGAACGATACTGTGGCCATTCGGCAGCGCTCTCTGCGAGAATTGCAGATTTTCAGGCTAAATAAACGCGGAAAGATAACATGCAACCACGATAACAAGACACCGAAAAAGAAATAACACTTCCCCACCTTTTCTATGCTATCGGGCATATTAATTATAATCTAGATCGCGTATTTCTGCTTCACCTTTCTCAATGCCACAGCTCTCCGGCTTCTGACATTGGAAAGAACCTTGTCAACTCGTTGGCAAGAGGACATTCCTATACGCTCTCTTCATTTTGAGCTAAGTAGTAGAGCTGTGGGGGAACTACTGAACACATTATTATCCCCGGTTTTTGGAAAAGAAGCCGGGGACTATCATTCGCCATGGATGTCTGTACGTTGTCGTCGTCGGCGTCGTTATGTAATTTTCTTAATTGGATAACCTGAAGTGAGGTAATGGTGAGTTATGGCTGATCCGATTGTTTTATTTTTACATGTTATAAGTAAAAACGTTGTTTTATTTAAAATTGGGAAAATTTCTCAAATCTTGACCGATTTTGCTGAAATTTGGCTATAATGTTGACAAAACCCAGGGAATTGAAAACTGGTGATTTACGGTCGATCCGATTGTTTGTTTGCATCATACTATAATTCAGCAAATGTCTGTCCGTCATTGCAAAATTAAAAAAACGGCCAGAGCTGTAACTACCACTTTTTCTGTGGTTATTAATGGTACCCCAGAGCAAATCTTTAGCGAGTTAGTTTTTGAAAATTCCCCTCCAGAAAATCTTTGGGTGTGCGGGAGGTCAGATTGCAATGGAAGTTTATGCTATATTGATCCCTTAGTTTGTGTCCAGTAGCGTCAATGCTTACCTAATAATTTACTATCTTACTATAATTCGCAAATGTTATAATAAGTGCCAGTGAGCGAGCGGTTAGCAGCGCGGAAAATGGATTCAGCGCTAATGCCCTTGGGAGATGTATGAATCGGTCTCCCACCACCCAGCTAGCTAGCTATCTATTTAATTATTTTTGTCTCCGGCTTTCGGGAAAAAATCCGAGGACTATCATTCACTATGGATGTCTATCTATTTTATTATTTGTATTGGTCTTGTTGTTATCACAACGTTTCAGCCGATCTATTCTACAACACAGGTGTACAATCTGTAAGGAAAGTAGTGGGCGTCTTTTCATTAAAAATTGGTGTCGAACAGAAAAGAAACGGTGGCCAATGTACCGATCGGCTCAACTAATTCGCAGCAACGCGAGCCACACATGAATAAACTGAAGCAGACAGTACTAAATATAGCACGATGATGTTCAAATTCCAATCATGTCCTGTATTGTTTAGGACTAAGTCAGGAATTACGAGAAGTACGGTTTTGATGGGAATTACGCTGTTAAGTAATGGTTAGCAATCTCATCTCCTAGACCATTACTACTATAGTGAGTTCGATCTTCACTGGGTGTCCACACTTGTGCGAGACTAAATTATGCTTAGTATATATCAATAAAGACGATAAATATCTGCCGAAACGCAATTGGGTTGACCAAGTTTGGTTAATGCGATGACCTAGGCGATATCCGGCATTTTCATCGCGCGAAAGATAATCGCCGGAATTTTCAAAGCAAAAATAGCTATTTCCTAGCCACATTTTATAGCCGAAACAAAACGAAACGATAAATTCAGCTTAATCTGTTGTCGCTGTTTAAGCAAAGTAAAGGCGTTGTTTGTCAATGAGTCCTCGTGAAATCGACACGTGAGAAATTTTAAAATCTGGCAAAAACCAGCATATTATTCGATTTTAATAAAATGTTCGAGACGAATTTTTAACCAGGAAAATTAAGTAAAATAATTTTTTGTCAGCAAATGTTTAGTTTTACTCGATTAATTATAATTCAGGCTTTTGATTGGTGTAAAAAAAATCTTTTTTACTCAATATCTTTTTTTAAAACAGATGTTTCTTCATTAAGAAAAATATAGGCGGTAAATATTTCTTCATCATCATCATGCTATATTTAATTATTTATCCTTGTTATAATATTTTTCTATAAGTTTCAGTCTAACCAATCTATAAAAAGAATAACAAATATACATTTTAAACACTTTCTAGTTTGCTATTAGCGACACCAGATGAACAGGGAGTATTATCGTTTCGTTTCATTTCGGCTATAAAGAGTGGCTAGGAAATAGCTATTTCTGCGGGCGATTAAAATGCCAGCTACGAAGGTGCCGTAACCTGACCCAGGCAAGAGTCGGGACACCTACTTGAGAATGATGAGCAATCGTTCTCAAGTGCTGCCCCTCACTAAGTGCTTCGCGACTTTGGCATTGTAGCAGACTAAGCTGAACTTAGTAAATAAATAAACCTTGCTAGCCTTGTGGCTGAAATAGTTGCTCATTTCCCACCAGTGCCAGCGGTTCGGGTTCGAGCCCAGATAAGATCCAGATTTCTTTTAGACAGGAGTCCTCCCCCATTTGGAAGACTGAGACAACACAGTACTAAGGTAAGCTTAGTAAATATCAACGGTAGATCTCTGCGTAAAAAGCGGCAAAGTAGACACATATTTTGCAAAGGCAGTTTTGGGATTACAGTTCACTGCAACCCAGTTCTTTATTGTACCATAGCCATACACATTCTGCACCTTCTGCACTTCCGTGCGTGGACATCTCAGCTGCACGTTCGGGAAGACGCCGACGTATCGAAGTCGGCGACCAAATCAATAGCGCATGTTGCGTAACGGTGGTCGTTCATTGGAGGAGAACAAGTGACATGAAATCTTGGTGGGTGCAGTCTTGCACAGAAGAAAGAAATGACAAACGCGTAAAAAAGTATAGTATCGACATAGTGGCTGACTTGTTTTGCGTTAAGCGGAGGAGAGAGAAAGAGAGATAACTACTCTGAGCAAACCCGGCGTGGTTCCTTACGATATCCTAACTTCTAAATTCCTGTGTGGCTAAAATCGACGTCTAAACATTCACCTATGACCCTCAGCGGTTTGGGAAAGAAATATTCGTTTTCCGACCGTGAGAAGATTTCCGGTCTCTGGTTTTACTTAAAACTTAACCACAACTGTAAAACCTTAACATTATATGCGGCGATCAACCTAGCATTCATAACACCAGCAATATCATCATACATCGATGCCATTTTTAGATGCGCTACGCTTCTCTAGCAGCCATAGTCGTCACTGACAAGTTTACATATCAACATATCGAACGTGACTTTTTAATGACGTAATAAAAGATTATTTTCATATGGTTCTTCGGTCGATTTCCTTCTTGTTATTTGTGATTATTTGTTTGTTCTTTTTTTTAAATCAAATCTCGAAATCAAACTGTGACGTAAGGTTGCGTTCGTTTTTTAGAAGAAGCTAAGACATATCTCATATCGCGTTTTTTTTAAACATATCTCGTATCGCGGTGGATTTTTTTTTATATATATCATATCGCGGTGTTTATTTTTTTAAAACATTGTGTTTAAGTCGTGTTTAAATAGCGCATCTACGGTCTGACATTCAGGTTTGTTAAAAGTGTTTATTACAATTATTGTTTTTATTAAATTTGACTAGTTTTTTACCATCATCCTAATTTTAGTTGCCTTTATACAACTTATTAATTCGGAACACTGTTTCTATGGCAACGAATAACAGCTCAATCGGAAATAAAGAGTAAGCCTTCGGTAAGAATCGAACTCACACCCTCATTGCCAGAGGGAGACTAGTTTACGCCTAGCTGCTTTTACCAATCCGCCACGAAGACTTCATGGATTAGCAGAAGCTGATTTACACTTATAAACCCACTCTCTACAACCGTCAACTAGTCAAATATAATAAATAAAAAAATACTGTAGTACAATACTTCATCCAATAATAATAAATATTGATTAATAAAGGTTATAGTTAGAAGTAAACTGATGAGAACCTTTAGCCTCCAGTCGTAGGCTCTGACCATTGAGCTAATTTTATTTCGGACGATTAGTTTTTTAGTTGGTGAAGGGAAAGTAAAATGGAATTGTCGTTTTGATTTTTTTTCTTTTCAGCGTGTTGGACCTTTTTTTATGAATGCGAAGAACATCTCCGGTCTAAAGAAACAGATTCCCACTAGGCAATCTGAAATGTTTCCAGATCGAAATGGGAAATTATTCTTGTTGCCAACCTGTCGAGCCGATTTCAGGGGAGATGATTTTTCTCTAGAAATGGCCGACCGTTCAATGTCAGCTCAAGGCCATTCTCGTCAGTAAAGACATGTCCAAAGTTTAGATTAAACTTAGTACACACACACACACACACACACACACACACACACACGTACGGGTTCTCCGGGGCTGTGGCCTTGTGGCAGAAAAAGCTAAGTTTAGTAAATATTTGTCGGTGCTACTTCTTCAACTGGACAGGCTGAAATGAACCGAATATGGACAGACGGATTCAATTTGCATGTTTCTGTCAGAGAACCAATGGCAAATGTGCAAACTGTGGACTAGAATCTGTGAAAACCTGACCAATCACCCGGCTATGTACTGTACTAAATAAATATTAAAATATACGGTCATTATCAACCAAAACATTGAAATCAAGAGATCTCGCAACAGCACGTTCAATAGAGATGATTCCTAGAGCAGACATTTCATGAGGGTCGCCTCCTTGCAGTGTCGGATTGAGTGGACTGACGCCAGGGCCTCCCAATATTTAGGGGCCCCAAAATTAGTTAATAATAATAACTATGTGCATAACATTCAATATAATTACAATTCAATTCAATAGAATTTCTTGTTTACTTACACTAGTAATCATTTTGATGGGATGGCCCTTGTTTGAATTACAGCCCGGGGCGCAATTGCAACTTTAATCCGGCCCTGCTTCCTTGGAAGTATTAAAAAAAACATTTAAACGAATTTCGAGTATTAAAAGAAATATCTGTAAACAAACATTGTATGTTTTCTTTTTACGGAAATATCAGTTAGGTCCTTTGTCAGTAGGGGCCCCTCTGTCATTCTCCCCCCCCCCCATCCATGGGGGTGTATGGAGGGCCGTTGCTACGACCCTGGCTAGATGACAACTTTTACTTCCTTTCGGCAGCTCCTGCAGCAGACAAGCTGATACGAAACGTATCGTTCTGCTTTCCTTTGACAAGGTCGAAACGCCTGGGGTCGAGTTTAGGGTGGGATCCCGCACGCGGACGTGCCTGTAGGTTGCATCCGCTAATGGCATGATGGCATTACGGCAAGCTGCACTTTGATCACAGGACGAATCCTGGACAATGATCCCGGGACGTGGACAGTCCCGGGACGGTATTGATCACCTTCTCGGCCAGAAGGCTTTGAAATCCTGTGCAACCTCTCAGACAAGGATCCCGGGACGAATCACCCGGGAAGGTGTTTAATCGAACTTCGGAGAGGCATCGACGAACAGATATTACACTTTGCTCAGAGGATTCTGTCTACTGGATAATCCAGGAACTCCACACCCTTTGGTCACGCTTGCAGCCTGGAGAGGTCACTTCGTCCACAGAGACGGGGGTGGGGTCTTTATTCTGTCCAATTGTTCCTCGCCAGGTACTGATAGAGATAGGAGGAAAATACACATACACATATACACATACACATATACACATGCACATACAGACAAACACACACACACATACATACACATAGACACACACAAAGCCTATAATAGAAGTACTCTCTAGAAAAGTGCACAATCTGTTCCAAAAGAGAGATAATATTATCGAATGTGTCAAAGAAATATCAGATATCAATGACGAAGGAAAGACTTGAGGATCAATTTATTAATATGTGTGTCTTCTGTCTCACCCTGTCTCCGTTCCTGGGCAAAGTTTTGAATGTCAAACGCGAAGATGACGCCACGAGGATTTCGATAGCTGTATTTGAGTTAATAAATTTGATAGAATATTGCCTTATTTTGATTTGTTCGTTTTAGGAAACCTTCAACCAAAACTGTCAACATAATCCTTTCAGTTTTTAACTTGGTTTAGCTGGCTGGCTCGGTATGTATGTATCACGTGTACAGGCCGCACCAATGGAGTAGAGGGCTGAAAGTTCCAACATTTCCTCATTATTATGTCTAGAAAAAAACGGTTATTTTGTTTCTTGAAATCCCCCCTCCCCAAATAGGTTCAATTTACAATGTAAGTTTATGCTAAATAGGACCATTAGTTTGTACCCGGATGCGTTCACGCTCTTTTTTTTGTTGAAAATTCGGACTTTTTAGTTATCCAACAAAAGCTGAGAGAAGTAACTTATTCATTGCACACCCTGTTTTCAAATCTTTTTAATTGATCACCCCAACACGACATGCTGCCAATACGTTGGTCACGTGACTGTTTTTATTGAGTGTCTAATCAAACCTGTTCTTTTTGGTTGTTGTTCCAAGAATCCACGCACATAAAACACAATGTGGTATCCATACATATATATTTTTTTGTATCTAACACTTTTCAATGAGTGCACACTATACTCTGATCCCAGGCAGAGGACCGGGGAATGTCGCTTTGATCCTAAGCAGATTGCACAGATACTCTGATTCTAAGCAAAAGAGCTGACCCATACGTAAATAATCCCGTTATTTTGACGTGTCATCATCATCATCAGCCATTGTAAGTCCACTGCTGGACAAAGGCCTTACCACCTCTTTCCATGACTGCCTATTTTGTGCTAACCTTTTGCCGTACTTAAGCTAAGCTTAATAAATATCTATAGACACTGAGGTAGAAAAAGGGTTCCATATGACCTT
>VCCN01006000.1:2987738-3003191 GCA_006491835.1 Architeuthis dux | reverse complement strand
TACATCACTTTTAAAGACCACAAAACAAATTTCAACACAAACCAACCGGACTGCCGTTTAAGTAATCCCACAAAAAAGCGAATTCGGGAAAATTGATAAAACATACTCGAAAAAATGAATCAAGATTTAAAGAAAAAATTAAACATGAACCTGCGGAGAAACACCAAAGATGTAATCAATTGGTTCGAAAACATAAAGGACAAAAATAGATCTGAATTCATCCAATTTGACATAAACGAATATTACCCATCTATCATAGTTAAACACTTCAGAAAAATTGTATTATACCAAAATGAATAATAAGAAGAGTAACGACAACTTCTTTGATGTAGCTATTGGTGCGCATGATTCCGCGGAGATTTCAGAATTAACTGGAATGTACATTCTTAATACCGTATACAACATAATAGTCAAAAAACATAGGCCTATATAGAGATGACGGTCTAATTATTCTAAAGATCCACAACAAACAAAAAAACAGACAAAATAAGAAAAGAATTAATAAACATATTTAAATAGATAGGGTTTAAAATAGAAATAGACACCCAATTGAAAGCAGTCAATTTCTTAGACATTAATTTAAACCTATGCAACAATACATACAGACATTTTAGAAAAGATAATAACACATAACTATATATAATTTCTGCTTCAAATCACACAGCTAACATACAAATATCTATTTCAATAGAGAGAAAGACTCACTATCAATTCTAAAAATTAAGAAATATTCGATAATATAAAGGAACATTAACAAAATGCCTTAACTTAGCAAATTAAACCCAAAATTAGAATACAAACCCAATAAAAACAAAAAACAAAACAGACGTAAAAGAAACATCACATGGTTTAACCCACCTTATAATTTAAAAGTGAAAACCAACACTGGAAAAACATTTTTAAATATGATTGCTAAACATTTCCCTAACGATAACATTTTGCATAAAATATTCAATAAAAACACTCTTAAAGTTAGCTACTCATGTACTAACAACATAGCCGAAATTATAAAATAAACACAACAATAAAATAATCATGAACAGACAGTAGAGACCTAGACAGCAACACGCCGAACTCTAAATGTAGCAACGTTAACGAATGTCCGATTAAGAATGAATGCAACACTACAACCGTAATTTATAACGCAACTGTGAATTCAATAGAGAAACTTAATGATCTAAAATGCTACATTGGTGCATCAAATACCAGATTTAAAATCAGGTATACTAATCATAAAATATCATTCGATAATATAAAATATAGTAACAGCACATCTTTATCCAAGAAAAACTAACACCTATCATCAGATGGGAATTTATTACCATAACACCGGATTGTAAAAACACAGCACAAAAATGCTACTTATGTTTGGAAGAAAACTGAAATGTTATCATATTTCCAAATGAACAATTCTTTTAAATAAAAGAAATAAATTGGAGGCAAAGTGCATCCACAAACAGAAATTGTTATAAAAATATGTTGATAACAACAAACTAGATGACAAGTTTAACGACTAATATATATATAAATCGTAAATTACGAACATTTACATTTACACTTAACATTTTTAACATAATATCTCACATACATAATTTAGTTACATATTATATAAATTCACAGTCCAAGTAAACCTCTTATAATTTAAAATGTATAGTATTAAACACCGCTAATAACCACTATCAACCGTAATGTATACATTTGAAATTCAAAATTAAGAACGCTGGTGTAGGAAACTAGAAGAAAAACCAAGGTATATATAAAATAGCATGTCACTTCTCTCATTTCTATGGCCTATACCATAATTTCATACACTAGATTCCCCAACCAGTTTACAATGGTCAGTTTTCAATTAATCGCGGTGCGTACACACACAGACACACACACACACAGAGATTTCTTCGATTTTAGTTAGATGAACGTAGCGAGAAACTGACAGACGAATCATAAAAAAGTATCAATGAAGGAACAACCTTTTTTTCCTTTATAATTGGGGGTGAGTAGATGTGTTCGTTTAGCGAACCACACCAATGGTTACTCGTAAGTTTTTGAGAAGCCATCTTGACTTGAAAATTGCGTTTGTCTAGTTTGCTTTCCTGTCTTTGTGTGGTTACTTGTGTGACTGCATTAGTGTTTTCTTCTTCGTGAGAGAGGCGCCGTCTATCGGCAGCCATTTGCAATAGAACGACAAAGATATATGCATAGCGCTTGTGGACCCTGATTTTGGATGATGTATCTGTCTGTAAGTTTGAGAACTTTTTGTGTGGCTTGTGTTCCCAGGTAGTTATTACTGATTTATTTACTGATATCCATTAATAAACTTGCGCATGGATATTTTGGAGCTGAAGAAACGAAAGAGACCAAAGATACAATAACAGCCAACAGACGACAGACAGCAAGCATCTGATTTCGAAAGTCATCTCGTATTGTTGCTAACAATAAGAAAGAGAGAGTTTGAATTTTTGGGACACATAGGAAAGAAGAAAGGCTTGAAGAACTTAACGCTCAAGGGGCAAATAGAAGGCAAGAGCAGCAGGGGTAGGCAAAGGGTAACCCGCTTGAAAGGTTTGGGCAAATGGATGGCAAAAAGAGTACCAGAAATCGGAAAGGAGCACGAATTGCCGATAGCAACAAAAAAAGGAAACTGTGGAGTGCCATGATCGCCAACGTCCTGAAGGGACATGGCACATACAAGAGAGAGAAAGAGCCTCGTATTCGCAACTGAAATCGCTTTAAACGACAAACGTTGTGGAACTAACAGTTCCTTTCAAATACAAAATCCAATTCCCCTACGGGAAAAAGTGGAGGAAATACAAATAAAATGCGAGTATGAAGTAAACGATTTATTAGAAACCGTCAACTCAAAGCTGTCACCAAAACTGTCAATATAGGTTTCTTCAGTTTTTAAGTTGGTCTATTTGGCTGGTTATATATGTACCACGCGTACAGGTTGCGCCAATGGAGCTAGAGGCCTGAAATTATATTTAAACATTTACACCGTATTATCTCTAGAAGAAAATGTTGTTTTGTAAATTGCCCGCCTAAATATATTTTTAATGGGGATCCAATTTACAATGTAAGTTTATGCTAAATCGGCCCCTTAGTTTGTGTCCAGCAACATTCATTCTTGTTTTTTTTTTTAAATTCGGACTTTTTTTTTAGTGATCACTGTCCAACAAAAGGTGTGAGAAGTAACTTATTCAGTGATTACCTCTTTTTCCAATTTTGTTAATTGATCACACCCAACATGGCATGCTGCCAAAAGACGTGGCGGTTTTTATTGAGTGACTAACCAGACCCATCTTTCTCTCTCTTTATTTGCCGTAGGCTATCATGGCCCTCCACATTTTCCTTTCTTTTGTCGCTTTCAGCAATTCTTTCTCCTTTACGCCTTCTGGTACTCGTTCTGCCATCGATTTGCTGAAACCGTACAAGTAGGTTACCTGTTGCCTACCTTTGCTTCGCTTGCCTTCTATACGCCCTGTGAGCATTAAGTTTTCCAAGACTTCCTTCCACCAGATATGTCCCGAAACTTCTAACTGCTTTTGCTGTAATATATTTCCCGTCATAGTTTTATACCCTGGTATCTTGTAAACTGCAAAACGGGTGATCAATGAATAAATTAACTCTCTCGCCTTTAGTTGGGCAGTAATCGCTAAAAATGTCTGAATTTTCAAAAAACAAACAAGACATAAGTTAAGGGAGTAAATGTTGAAATGTTCATCCCTCTAGCTCCATTGGTATGGCCTGTGCACGTGATACATAGCCAGCCAGCCGGACCGACTTGAAAACTGAAGAAACCTATGTTGACAGTATTGGTGACATGTTCTTTACATCAGAAACAATACTTCTAAAGGTGAAAGATTTATTAATGTAATTGTATTTATCTGATTCAATATATATATATATATAGATATAATTTGTTATTATTGGAGATCTTTCAGACCATAGCATCAATGGTGTCTACACAAGAAGTTAGTTTTTAATGATGAAGAATTATTGCCAGTAGTGGCCAATGAACCACGAACAACGGTTCGAGAACTTTCTGGGGAATTAAGGACTTCAAGAGCGACCATATAACTTCATGGGAAATATTTTTAAAAAGGGAAAATAGGTCCCACTTGAACTGAATAAAATGCTTCGTGAAAGTGTCTGTCCCCACGATTGTCAGCCGACTGTCTCTAACATTAGAGAATTGGGATATGAAGTCTTTCAGCAAGACCCATATTCACCTGACATTTCTCATTACAGATTATCATCTTTCCAAGCATTTTTTAACTTCATATCCGTAATAAAGGGTTCAATGATAGGGAAGCCACGTTGAACTTGCCGGGAAAAGGAAGACTCAAAACCTGTTTATAAAAATATGAGAACATAATTTTATTTCATAAGAATACATTCTGTCGGCCGGAGAATGAAGAGTGGAAGAGAGATAAGGGAGCCCACAGCCTGTTTTCGGACACCACGCATATGCATATTTCCTGGGACCCTGGGGTCGCTTCCACTTCCGCCCAGGTGTTGGCCCGGAAATGACCACCCGTGGCAGTATATCCTAACAGCCATAATTCATGCTTTTACTAGATTTGTGACCACTAAACCAAAATAATGTTATAGTGATGGCATATTATTATTAGAGGATCCTTGGGGAAAGGATATTGCATCAAATGGATCAAATTTTGATTAAATATTTTTCATTCTTTCTTACTTATACGTATCATCGTTCATCTTACTATTCAAACAAGCCTGAAAGTCAGACCATGGATGCGCTATTTAAACACGAGTTCAGTTAAACACAGCGATATGAGATTTTTTTTAACGCGATATTAGATATGTTAAAAAATGTCTTAGCTTCTTAAAATACGAACGCAACCTTATGTCACAGTTTGATTTCGAGAACTGATTTTTAAAAAAGAACAAACAAATATTCTTTTATTGCGTCATTTAAAAGTTACCTTCGATATGTTGATATGTCGACTGATGGCGGATAGTAAGAGAGAGAGAGCGTGCGTGCGTGTGTGTGTGTGTGTGTGTGTGTGGCATACAAAGAAGGAAATGAGCAAAGAGATGAGAGAGTGGGGAAGAGAACGCAAAGAAAGAAAAAAGGACAGGTCTGGTTAGTCACTCAATAGAAACCGTCATGTAACCAATGTATTTTGGCAGCAAGTCGTGTTGGGGGTGATCAATTAAAAATGTTTCAAAAAGGGGGATCAATAGATAAATTACCTCTTTCGCCTTTAGTTGGGCAGTGATCACTAAAAATGTCTGCATTTTCAAAAGACAAGCAAGCACACGGCTGGACATAAGTTAAGGGATTAATTTAGCATAAACTTACATTGCAAATTGAACCCCCCCCCACTAAAAACGTATTTAGGGTGGAATTTAAAAAGAAAAACACCGGTTGTTCTAGACATAATAAGAAGTAAATGTTGGAATGTCCATCCCTCTAGCTAGCGCGAAAATATTTGTTGAGTTGGCAACATTGATCAAAGTGTAATAAGCGCACGCTCTAGCGGGAAAGACGGACAAAGAAACAAAGAAACAAACAGAAAAAAGTCACACTGTTCATTGCATAGATAGATAAAAATGCATTGTAAATGAAGGGGGGAAAAGTAATTTTAATCTGTGCGCGTGATACATCGCCAGCCAGCAGCCGGACCGACTTGAAAACTGAAGAAACCTATTTTGACAGTTTTGATGACAGTTTTGTTTGATGGTTTCAAAAGACGTTTGTTACGTTATGGTTTGTTGACGATGTTGTTGGACTCTCCGCAACTGCGCCGGTGTTACATAACGGGTGTATATACTCCTCGTTTGCCCTTGGTGCTGGTTGTGTGTTGAACTGGTGTGTATAGTTCGAACTGGTCGGATATCGTTTGACGTTCATTCTTCGTCCGTGTGCCGTGGCTTTGCTGAAAGGAACTGATATGAAAGTCAACTGGTACATTGATAAAAACGAAGTTCGATTTTAAGTACTATGTTCGTTATTTTTATTCGTAGCGACACTCTGGGAATCTGCACTGTAAGACACTACAAAATCTACTGTCAACTCTCTTTGTGGGTTAAAGTTCTCATCCAGAATATTGTTGAATTTTGAGTTAAACAATGTCAAACAAACAGACAAAGTATAGCTGCTACCGTGTTTCTCTTTTAAACTCTGTAAGTCGCATCTATCTCATATTTCTACACTTCACGTCAAAAACCTGTGTAACTCTACTACTCGACTACTAATAACATAGTACCACTGATGAAAGCGTTATCATGAACCGTGTTACATAACTGGTGTATATACTCCTCGTTTGCTCTTGGTGCTGGTTGTGTGTTGAACTGGGGTAGTACTTAACATGTGTGTATCTGCTCTGCTGGGTTTTGTTGATGCTGCAAGGAATCAAAAGACCTTTCCACTCACAAATGATTATACATACGTATGTTTATTCGGCTGGCTTACAATAGTCTTAGATGGGTTAACCCTTCTTTTCAAGGCTTGTCAAAAGGTCATGACATTTGTAACTATGAATAACTGCTTAATTCATTGAAGGCGGGACAGCACTGTTTACTAAAGACGTCAATCAAACTGTTAAACTCTTAGACTGGTTAACTACTGCTCACTACTACTGCTGCTAAGATCTATCCCAATTGAGGGAGTCGCGGCTCACATCTGAGATGCGACGGACAGCATTTCAAGTGTGTCATGTCCCCTCCAGCACGCTGATGGCGAGTGGGCGGATGGAGTCGTACCTATAGAAAAAAGCTATTTTGACAGTTTTGGTGACAGTCTTGGCTGACGGCTAATAGAAGAAGTAGAAGAGAAAAGAAAAGAATACACTGAAAAAGGGTGGGGGATAGAAGAAATAGTCGAGTAGGAGAAGTAGGGGATGGAAACAGACGACAAAAGAATAGGCGAAGAGGATAAAGAATACAGTGAATAAAAAGAGACAGAGAAAGAGAAGAACATGCAATAAATAGAAGGAGGGTGAGAAATAGAAGAAGAGGAAAACAATAGAAATAATACAATGAATAAAAGAGGGTGGAGCAAGACAGAAAGAGAAATGTATAGAAATACAATTAATAACATGAAGTGTGTCGGGGGGGGGGCAAGTTATTGGAAAAGAATATGGGTGGAAGAGGAGAACAAGAAGGAGAAGGATTCAGAAAAGGAGGAAGAATGAGATATTTGCAAAAAGAAGACGAAAGGATAAAGAGAGGAGAAAAGAGAAATAAAAGAGAAATAAGATTGGAGGGGGGTCCACTACGTGGATCTCACGAGATCATATGCGAAATTGTGGCTGGCAAAAAGAATGGTGTGATGATTGAGAAAAGACCAGAAGGTATTGGCACCGTGGCGACCAGGGACGAGACCGATCACAGGAACGAGAGAACAGGCGGATCTTGGGCAAAGTCTACGTCCAACAACGGACGTTAAAAGGAAGAAGAAGAAGAAGAAGAAGAAGAAGAAGAAGAAGAAGAAGAAGAAGAAGAAGAAGAAGAAGAAGAAGATTATTTTTTTTAAATGTTGAGATGGAGGTCTACGTACACAAAATGAAAAGAAAGGAATTAAAAAACAAAACTGTCCGTGGATAAAACAAAAAGAAAAAACCTTAATGGAAATGGATTTTAAAGAGAAGAGAAAAATGGAGGAGAAACAGCCAACTGATCATATCTTCCCGCCTCCTGCGATGGCGGCCATTCGAAGCAATTCGCATAGACAGTTTAATTGTTCGTTTCTGATGTAAAGCGAGGGTAAAAAAGAAAAGGCGGCCATGACGCAGAACTGGGCCTCTAACAGCATTCGATGTTTATGGCTTGACTCGGAAAGGAAGAACAGTGGAACATCAACCTCACAAATGCAATAGAGATGAGCAGTGTTTCTATGAGTCACTTAGCACTCTGATATAAGACCATTAATGTAAAGTATGCACTAGCTTAGTCTGGCTCAAGGTCGCCACAGTTGTGGTAAGAATAGGGGTAAGCTTGGGTAAGTTGATCTACAGTGAGTACACCACTCCCACTTTTTAATAGAAAGCTAATTGTCTTCTAATCCAAACATAGCAGGAATTTATTATTTCTAGTGGAATATTACACAATCAAAACAGATATTATCAGCTATTATTTATGACCAAACTCTACAGCATTGTAACGCTGTTGCCAAAACTATGAATATGAAGAATATGAATGTTACAGTCCAAAAATGTGCACACCCCTACGAAAAAATATTTTTGGCGACAGATGTTTCAATACTGTAGAATTTGGTCATAAATAATACCTGATAATATCTGTTGATATTTTCGTTAATTTTAGAGCTACAATGCCCATTGCTGTTTATTTCGAAGCTTGGAAATTCCGCAGTACCATTCATAGAATGTTCAAGCTTCAAAATTAAAATAAACTGAGTATTGTAGCTCTAAAAATAACGAAAATATCAACAGATATTATCAGGTATTATTTATGACCAAATTCTACAGCATTGAAAAAATATGAATATGTTACAGTCCCAAAATGAGTACACCGCTACGAAAAAATATTTTTGGAGTTTCAATGCTTTGGTCATTAATAATACCTGATAATATCTGTTTTGATTGTGTAATGTTCCACCAGAAATAATAAAATCCTGCTATGTTTGGTTTAGAAGAAACGACATGTGCGACAACATCATTTTCGGTCTTCTTGCTTGGATGAGGTGGTCAGTCTGGATGCCAAATCCCAGAGTATTTGATGACTTCTACTTTCCGTGAAAGTCTCTGGTTTGTGCTGGTACCATTCGTCTGCATAACCGAACCCTAGTCATTTGCACAGTTCCCAGTGTATGGCTGTTACTACTTTGTCGTGTCTATTCTTGTAATTCTTCTAGGTGAGTTTACTACATTCGCTAGTGTTGTAATTTATCGCCTCGTCACTTTCTCCGTAAAGGGACGGCATTTACTGTTTATCTGGGTCCTGTCAATCTTCGCCTTGAAATACTTTGTCCTAATGTACTTGTTCTGTGCTGCCATGATGAGGGATGCTATTCCTCTCTTCATGTGTCCTCTGCGTAGCCATGTCCAATTCTTCGCGGTAGTTTTTAGATGCGTTCACGCTTCTCTATAAGATACTTTCCGATCGTTCGCTCGTCAGTAAGTCCCTAATATGTTAATATCAATTTTCTGAGCCGTATCATGTTGGATTGATATGAAACTTGGTCCAGACGTTCGAGCGAACCATCATCATCTTCCTACTACTACTACTACTACTACTACTACTACTACTACTACCACAACTAATAATGTTAATATCAATTTTTCCCAGCCGTATCATGTTGGATTGATTATGAAACTTGGTGCAGACCTTCAGGTGAACTATCCTCAAATTCTTCTTTCTCCTCTTCCTGCTACTACTACCACGGATGGTGGACGCGTCGTTGAACTTATGGTTCTTGTTAACTTTATTGATCAGCATTTCGAGATCTTCCCTGTTCTTCGCAACTAGTTTATGTCATCCATGTACACGGGGTGGTGGACTTTTCCCTTTAATCTGGAAAATTGGTACCCGTTGCTGTTTTTAAAAAATATGTTGTTCAGTGCTATCATGGATATGACAAATAGTAGTGAGGACAGAGTGGCCCGTAGAAAGATCCTTCTTTTTGTACTTCCTCTTCTAAGTTTTCTCCTGCATCTGCCAAGTCCACTTTCCAGTTTCCCATAGAGTTAGCTATGAATCTCTTCAGTGATTTGTTAATCTTGAATATCCCGAGGCATTCGAGTATCCGGCTATGAGGGATTATGTCGTATGCCTTTTGGTAATCAATCCATCCCATTGCAATGTTTTATTAGAAACCGTCAACCGTCACCAAAATTGTCAAAATAAGTTTCTTTCGGTTTTCAAGTTGGTCTGCCTGTCACGCGTAGAGACCGCACCAGTGGAGCTGGGGGGCTGAAGATTACAACATTTACTCCGTGTTATGTCTAGGGAAAAATGTGTTTTTGTTTTTTTTCCAATAGGATTTAGTGGGGGGTCAATTTACAATGTAAGTCTATACTAAATTGATCACTAGTTTGTGTCCGCTTGTTTTTTTTCTTCAAAATTCAGTCTTTTTTAGTGATCACTGCCCAACAAAATGCGAGAGAAGTAACTTACTCATTGAACACCCCTATTTTCCTATTTTTAATTGATCACCCCGAATACGGCATGCTGCCAAAAGATGTGGGTTACGTGACGGTTTCTATTGAGGGACTAACCTTCTTTTCTTACTTCTCCCATGGTCGATTACAAAAAGGCATATGACATGATCCCCCATAGCTGGATACCCGAAAGCCTCAGGGGCATTTAATAAACAAATGTGTCAAAACTTCCATTCACTCAAATGATTACGTATACATGGATAACAGCAAATACTAAAACCATATATGACATGAAAAACATATATGACATGAAAAACCATATATGACCTGAAAAACCATATATGACATGAAAAACATATATGACATGAAAACCAACTCAGAATAGCACAGAGAGACATGGAAAGAGCAATGCTAGGGATAACTATAAGAGATAGAAAAAGAACATGGATCAGAGAGAGGACTAGAGTGAAGGATATTATACAACTAATTAAACAGCAAAAATGGGGAAAAAAGAAGACATGAGAATAGATGGGGGGGAGGAAAGACTAACCGACTGGTGCCCATGGGACAGTAAACGAAGTAGGAAAAGACCAGAAACAAGATGGAGGGACGAGATAGAAATGTTTGCCGGTAAGACTTGGTTAGCACAAGATAGGTTGTCATGGAAGGAGATGGGAAAGGCATTTGTCCAGCAGTGGACTTATAACGACCGACGACGACGACGACGACGACGACGACGACGACGAGTGTTCTGTAAGATGTATGTTCCTTTCATTTCTCAATTACATGATTTTGTTCATAAGTAATTGATTATTTCTTTATCGGAAAATATGTTTTGCTTGTATTTCCTTTGTGTGTATTCTACCGTTATATTTGATTCATTTCAATGATGACTCAAACTACTTCATTTCCACAAAGAAATACTTCTCGGAGAATTCATCTAACAAGGCCAAACAAAACCGTTAAGAAGCAACATTCCTTTAGCAATGTATTACGGACAGTGAAATGAAGAAATACACACAAAAACTGTTCATTTATTTATTTATATATAATGGGCATCTCATTATAAAATATTTTCTCGTCAACATTAAACAAATAAACATTACAATAATCACAGAGCCTGAAAAGATTACTCATCGTTATCAATAATGGAAAATATTTCATTTAGATAAATTCCCGTGAATTACACAGGCCTACAAAATGTTGCCAGTCCTGATGGGTTACTAACTGGCAACATGTGGTGTATCTAGTCTTCAGGAATAAAGAGTTTTATAAAAAATGTTAAACTTGCACTTTTTGACCCCCATGAACTTCTTTTTGTTAGTTTGGTTCATCTTTTTCGTTTTTACTGCCTCGATGCTGACCATTTTTTCATATTGAACACCTATAATGGATTATTTCAATTAGTAACCCACCCAAAGTTTTATTTATATAAAGTCTCTAGTCATTAGAGCCAATATCTTCAAAAATACAGATTTCTTTGTTTTTGGCCCCCCTCGTCCAATATTTTTGTCAAATTTTCAGCCAATTTTTGAATGTTAATTGCATTTTTACAAAAGTGTTTGTTCCAAATGTGATCTAAACACATTATTTTACATATAAATCATTATCTAATGGGTGTAAGCCATGTTTGATATTGTTGCTTTAAGTAACCGTACATGTAATTTGTGAAAATGCTTTTAAATAACGACAAAATTATCAATTCTTAGTCAAAATGCTGTTATGCTATAGAAAAAAACTTGACCTGATGAACAAAAACCGATTTTTGAAATCAGCACAAAAAATAGTTTAAAAACAGGCATCAGAAAGAATACAAGTCAGGTCATAAAATTGTGTAGACTTATGTAATCTAAATGAAGTGTTTTCTATTATTGATAACGCTGCGTAATTTTAGATTACATTGATTAGAATTTGGATAAAGATATCCAACAGGATGATATTAACAGTGACAATGTGAAAAAACAATTGTTTGTAAAATAAACAATTTATTTACATGTTTCACCGGTTTCAGCTACGTCAGAATAAAAAAGATTTCAAGAAATTTCACCCCTAATAACAATTTATTTGGTGAGGTAATTATTGGTAGTTGACGCCATCGCCACGAAATAAACAGTAAACAGTCAATTATTTTTAAAATTTTAATTTGTTTCGGGGGAAAAGTCAGTTATAACCGTTAGGCTACCCCCACTCAAAGATTCTATAAATGTTATCTATTTTGGTTCAGACGATGACGCCGTAATCGCCTGAACTAAATAAATGAATGAGCAGGTCTGGTTAGTCACTCAATAGAAACCGTCCTGTGACCAACGTCTTTTGGCAGCATGCCGTGTTGGGGGTGATCAATTAAAAAAATTAAAAAATGGATGATGAAGGAATAAGTTACTTCTCTCGCATTTTGTTGGGCAGTCCTCGCTAAAAGAAAGTCCGAATCTTCAACAAAAACAAACAAACGTGAATGTTATTTTCAGCCCTCTAGCTCCATTAGTGCGGCCTGTACGCGTGATACACAGATATCCAGCCAACCATCCAGATCAACTTAAAAACTGAAGAAACCTATGTTGACTATTTTGACAGTTTTGGTTGACGGTTTCTAATAGATAAACTCTTCCCATGGACATTAGAGGTAGGGTCAGTGACGTGGACATCAGATAGTTATTAGATAGTTGCAACGCTAAGGGGACCACCATCACCAGCAGGGGGAAAGGCAACATCACCTTTTCCACCAAACTTTGTTTAGAATTATCAGTAGCTTTTAATTCCCCGTAGAATAGTCGTTGTAACCTCCGTTAGCGACACAACTGAATAGTTCCATACAATATCTACCCTCAGAACCCATCTAAGACAAGGAAAAGTGACATAACACCGACGAAGAGCCGAAGGGTGCTAGATAGTTTTGAGACGCAAAAACCCTGGATCCATAGACACACCGACCATCTAGCATCCGTGCCCCGGTTATTAGATGAAGGCTCCATTGCCTTGTGGATATCTCCGAGAAAAGGAAAGGCCGTGGGAGTAAACACAGACATCCAGAGGCAGTTGCCATGTTTTGACTTCCTTCCAAGTTTGACTTCCTTTCGGCAGATCCTGCAGTCAAGCCGATGCCAAACGTATCGTTCGACTTTCCTTTGGATTACATCAGCGAGGCCAAGAAGACGATTCTCTCGACTGGACATCCTAGGATCTCCGTACACTTCGTCCATGCTTGCTCTCTGGAGACGTCACTTCGGAGAAGCCACTGCTCACAGCACTAGAGACAACACGGGAAGTCGGACAACACCTGTAGAAACGGCTACAGAGTCCGCCGCTAGAGAATCGAGCCGCACAGTCAAAGTCACGGGCTCTGTAACCCAATCACAGACTAATCCTCTGCGCAATACTCCATTGTCTTCCGAGACAGACAGAGGCCACCGTCGACACCCACACAGATTTCATTTAATCTACCTAGCTACAACCTTAGGCTGACCTGTCTAATGTGTGAATCCTGGCGCACTAATTAGCATCAGAAAGCAGACGGCTTTTTCCTCACAACCTTCGACCAGCACTTGAAGCTACCGTTCCTCTTGGAACCAATGTTACTAAGGCAACTAGAATTAATTTTATTGATTCTTGCACTTACCTGCTAAGTTAATTTGCTTTTCAATTTCAGACAACGCCCGTCAAAGGCGTGTACGGTACAACAGTCTACTGGACAGATCCGTCGGAGACAGAACCATCCTCCTCCTTAATATCAAGCATGAGTGGGGCATGCTCCGAAGCCACTGGTACATGCGACTTCATCAGCCGTGCCTTCACCGTATTTACTGGAACTTGTAAGTATTCGTTTAACATTTTGACACTCATTACATACCACAGATTGGATTTAATTGATTGATTGTTTTGTTTAACGGCACATCGACCCTTGGTGGGTCATTTCAGTATTCAGCCGAATTCAGTAGGGGAGATCCCATGTCCCCGTGACAAGAGACTTGAGGGGGGGAGAATTTGTTTATTCGCCTCCCCACGGCGGAAAATTGAAGTCTTTTTAATGTGGGGTCCTGCACGCGAACGTGCAGGCAGAGGGGTGGAGATCCCATGTCCCCGTGACTAGATACTTGAGGGGGGAGAATCCCAAATCCCTGTCACTGAGACAATTGTCACGAGGACCTGGATAAAAGGAGGGGGGAAGGGGTGGAGATCCCAAAAGCTTCTCAGGACGAATCCTGAGCGTGCTAATGGCGATCGCCTCCCGACCAGCTGGCCAAGATATACTGTGCAACTTCTCCCAGGACGATACCCGAGCATGCCACAAGGACCTCCGAACGGCCGTGGTTCTCTGAACTTAGAGGCCATGGCGGTTTCGAAGCACAGATAATCCACTTTGATATTAGCCTAAAGGCCGCCTGTTCCCACAGATTGGAGCATGCAATGTTCCCTCTAGTGTGTTGTTGTTACTGTGCGCAAAAATATTATGTTATGCAATTTTCTTTCCTGTGCAAAAGGTATGTGCGCACTTTTGAAATTCGACAAAGTGAATCGATATTATTTCAGTAAAAGCTCATTAAGCCATCTATAGAATTTGAAATCTTTTGTGCGCTGATTAATTTCCTTTGTGCGCTGGTTGCAAAACGTGCACACCTGGGATGGAACTATGCATACTAGTCGACATTTTTAAAACGAAAACAGTATTTCCCAAACTAGGTTAGACATTAACATATATGTCGGCGTACAAGTCAATATTCTTTTTTAAATTCCCCAAAACGTCCGTGTATAAGTTGACTGTTTAAATCTAAAAAAATCAATTATAGGTAATCTGCGCTGTTTATTAACAGTTGTAGACTGACGGTCTGAGTGGTTGCTATCAAAAACAAATAGAATTAAGATGAAACAAACACTTGTCAACATTAATATCTATCTATCTGTGTGTGTGTGTGTGTGTGTGTGTGTGTGTGTGTATTTGGAAAGCAATACTTCATTTATGCATGCCTGGTTAAATACGACGGACAAGGAACATCTTATTAATGTTTTATTACATTTCTTTTGTTTACGTACAAGAGAACGTATGTTTGGATTCACGGAGTGTAGTAATTGTCCAAACGTGTTATCGTACCGAGGGCTTTCGGCTAAACAATTAGCCATTTTCGAGGTCTTTGATGATTCCTCAATTATTTAATCACTGTGTGTTTGGTTTAGCCATTAGTGTGTTCGTGTGATGTTTTGGGTGTATTCTAAGTTGGGGGGATTAATTGCAAGATACATTCAAAACTCCCTGACCCTGGCCAAAGAAGATTTTATTTAGTGTTGGATTCCTCTTTTTAAATGACTAAGTCTTTCAAGGTTATCAGTCTTTTGTTTAGCCGAAAGCACTCGGTATGATAACACTTTTGGA
>VCCN01006000.1:2958284-2970721 GCA_006491835.1 Architeuthis dux | reverse complement strand
TCCTCGCATATCACATCAGCGCTGTGGTTTGTACCGTACCAATTTTCCCCAGTTTCTTTTTACACGTGCCTTCTTCATTTTAGCTGTCGCAGGTCTCATACCTCCAGTACTCTCCTCAGTATTCGTGCAGACCCCAGTAGTGCTGTGGTCTGCATAGTCTCTATCCTTCCTCCTATCTCCAGCTCCTCTAATCTTGTTTTCACTGTCTTTGAGACGGTTCCCAGTGCGCCTACTGTTATCGGTACTACCCTGATATTCATGTTCCACACCTTTTTCAGCTCCCGGGCCAAGTCCTGATATTTTCCTAGCTTTTCACGTTCCTTCATATTCACACTGTAATCCGCAGGTACAGTCACGTCTATTATTTGGCAGGTTCTCTTTCCATTGTCCACGATTAGGTCCGGTTTATCTTGCTCGGATGGGGTGCTCGGTTTGGGTGTCGAAGCCCCAGAGTAATTCGTGGCTTCTACTTTCCAGGACAGTTTATGGTTTGTGCTGTTACCATTTGTCTACATGGTCGAATTTCATTCGTTTGCATAGTTCCCAGTGTATAACAGTTGCTACCCTGTCGTGCCTGTTTTTTGTACTCCTTCTGGTCTAGTTTACTGTATTCACTGGTTTACAGTTTCATCCCTTTCTCCACATAGGCGGCATTTTCTGTTTGTCTGCGTTTTGTCGATCTTCGCCTTGACATAGTTTGTCCTGGTGCATTTGTTTTTCATTTTCCTGTTCAATATGCAATGTAAGTTAAAGCTAAATTGGTCACTAGTTTGTGCCCGCTCGTTCTTTTGAAAATTCAGACTTTTTTTAGTGATCACAGCCTACCAAAATGCGAGATAAGTACCTTATTCATTGATCGCCCCCTTTTCCACCTGTTTAATTGATCACCCCCTAACACGGCATATATGGGTGGCGGTGATTCATAATTTTAATTTTTTTTATATTTCATGCATTTGCGTGTTTATACCAGATTGAGTGACAGCACGTCTCCTCCACTTCACTCGGTATCATCGCAGACTCCAGCATTGCCAGGGTCTGGACAGACTCAGTCACTATGCATCAAGTGACAGAAAGTCTCTTCAAATCTCGAATACTCCTCTCAGTGTCCTCGCAGACTTCAACAGTGCTGAGGTCTGAATCGTTCCAATTGCTTCCGCATCTCAAAGACTTTTACAATCTCTTTGTAAGAGTCTTTACAATGGTTCAATGATTAGGACCGGCGCGAGGGTTTCGTGCGCCCTAGGCGAGACTTAAAATGTGCGCACCCGGTTGCTTGATCCTATTTTAAGTTTTTCTCCTGAAAGGTCAGTGCTGCGCCCCTTTGAGGTTTGCGCCCTACGCGGCTGCCCAGTTGGCCTAATGGTAGCGTCGGTCCTGCCAATGATTATAGACCCGTTTGTCACGTCCATACGCGTTATTATTACTATAATATCTTATGCCTTTGCATGTTCACACCAAATGTCTATTGGTTGTCTTTGAAGATTGAGTGTGACAGCAAGTCTTATTGAATCTAAAGCACCTTCCTCAGTATCCTCACAGATCAAAGCACTGCCGTCGTCTGAACAGTCTGAACGCTTTCTCGAATCCCCAATTCCTCCAATCCCGTCTGTAGTGTCTTTGAGACTGTTCCCAGTGCTACTGTTATAATGGGCACTACTTTCACCGTCAGGTTCCACAGCTTTCCGTGTTCCCGGGCAAGTTCCTGGTATTTTTCTACTTTTTTGTCGGTTTCATTTATGTTTACCCTGTTGGCTGCCGGAACAGCCACGTCCACAAATTAGCAGACATTCCCTTGGGAAATCAGGTCTTCTTACTTTTATGAAATAGTCGGTCTTATTTCCTTGTGCAGTTTCTGGTTTGTGCACAGGCCATTTGTTAGCATAGTCGAACGGTGTACGGTTCCCAGTGTATCATTGTTCCTACTCTATCGTGTCTGCTTCTATATTCCTTTTGAGTCAGTATGTTGCATTCACGTATGGTCTGGTTCTCAATCTCGTCTCTTTACCCACAAACTATCAATTATCAGATCCGGTCTTCTTGAATATAATGGGTGATCGGTCTGGACCTCGAAATCCCAGAGTACTTTATTCTTTTTATTTTCTATGTGCTTTTCTTTGCACTCATATCATTTTGATTATTGTTGTTATTGTAAAAAAAAAACTCCCATTGGTGTATAAACGGCCGATAACGAAGCAGCCCCGGTTTCCTTTGCGTGCGACCGCCTTAATAGCAAGGAAGTAATCAGAGGGAGGAATTTAGTATAAAGCAAATTAATAAGAACATAAGACACTAAATTATAAAGTTGAAAGATTCTTTTTTAAATATTTAGTAGAGCATTCCTATGAAATCTGGGTCTGGTAAAGTAAAGCGTCCGTCTCTTGAGAGACAATACCCAATGGTGTATACACCCAGTGACAAAGACACAGTTTCTGTTGCATGCGTCAGCTTAGTGATCCTTGCAAGTTTCAAGTCTGGTCGAGACCAGGATTTGCGGAAAGCAAGTCAACCGAAGGGATACCTCTACCACACAGCTTAGAGTGTACCCAATTAGCTGATGTGTGCATAGGGAAATTTTCCTAATGAAGAGTTTGCCACACTCTTAGCTCATACCGAAAATTGAACCCGGGACCTTCTGCATGTGAGACAGATGTGCTAACCATTACACTATGCAAGCGGACCTGTTGTCATAGGGTAAGATTGGGTACCATTTAAAGTGTGAGGAATTGGGTAACATTTCAAGAAATCTGTTTCCTCAAGTTCTTGGTGAAGGTTGATCGTGATATCGAGTTTCTTTTGTCACAGATCCACCGTAAGGTGTGTTGAAGGCTGCACCAGCGAGCAAGTCTTGTAAAAATCACGTCAACACTCGACTATATTATCAAATGGGTTCTTTTGTAATTATATGACTACCAAATAATCACAGACTTCTCTGGCAGGTCTGATATTCCAGATGGCACCAGATCTTTTCAAAACTCCAGCACCTTTCTTAATCTCCTCACCGTCTATATTGATATCCTTCTTTGCAATCGTTTGATTCCTATTTGTATTGGCGTTGTATCGTTCCTAGTATCATGATGACTGTTGGCACAATAACTGTTAATAAACAATTTTGGATCTCTCGGGAGAGGTCCTGATATTTTTCTATTTTTTCAATCTTCCTCAGGTTCAAGATGTGGTCCACCAGTATCGTCTCATATGACAGCTTGTTTGCTGTTGTTTTGTTTTGCCTTTTGTAAGGATTTAATCAATTCTGTGAATTATTATTTTCAATAATTATTATTGTGTTTGTTCCTGATTAGGTTATTATTTATATAGCAATTATTTATTATAGCCTACGATTCACAGCAAATTTCAACAAGAGACTTAAATGTTATTCTACGTGAGGAATTCTCTCTGGATAATTGGAAGCTTTACAAGAGCGATTTTTAGCCATTTTCTTGTCGATGGAGAACCTGGGATCTGTTCAAGGTGGTCGTTGAATCCTATCTTGATGGTGCCGAGTACTCCAATGACAACTGGTACTGTCTTTGTCTTCGTCTTCTTCGCTCATACCGGGGATCGAACCTGATTGGAGGCCACCCGAAGGCTTTTCTTTCGGGTAGGGATGGGCGCGACTCCTATCACTGGCTTACGGCACCTGGTATTCCATGACGGTCACCACATCATCATCATCATCATCATCATTATTATTATTATTATTATTATTATTATTATTATTATTATTATTATTATTATTGTTGTTGTTGTTGTTGTTGTTTTTGTTGTTGTTGTTATTGTTGTTGTCTTCTTCTTTTCTTCTTCTTCTTCTTCTTCCCTAAAATCATAAGTTGTGATAAATGTATAAAATCTTGATAAATGTTGTAGAGAGGCCTTTACTCAATTGGTTATACAGCTAATGTGAATTCAAACAACTTCTTGACTTCCTCCTCCTACCCCTCCTTTTCTTTCATCTTCTTCTTTTTTTCTTCTTCTTCTTCTTCTTCTTCTTCTCCCCCTTCTTCTTCTTTCTGTCGCACATCTTTTTATTATCTCTCTTCTTCTTTCTAGTTCTAATTTCTTCTCTTTTTAATTCTCCCCCTCCCTATTCCTTCTCTAGTCTCACCCCTTTCCCCTCTCTTGTACTTTTCCTAGTCTTCTCTCCTCCATCACAGAACTTTCCAAACTTTTTGCATTGGCGACACATTTTTTAAAAAGATTTTTTTGCGACACATTACTTGAGTTTTGTCAGCCAAACCAAATATACAATGTCATCCTAGCAGTTCAACTGACCCAGGAAAAGTACCTTTTGAAAGATATACAAAATGATATATTATTTCGCCACTCACCTAAAGATTATCGGCGACGCGACGCCCCTGTTCTATCGGATTCAATCTTACAACCAATGATAATATCCTGTTTTCATTCTTCTTCGTCTGATCAAAATCGAAGAAGAAATCCAAGCCTAAAATTTTCCACAACCTTTTAAAAAAAAGAGAAGAAAAACCAATTCTATTTTTCAACAAATGAACAGGCATAACATGAGCAAATAATGACGAGACAGCAGGGACCCCGAGAGGAATTGTATAAGGTGATGCAAAGCTGCTTTAGCCCCCCGCCCTCTACACACACTGCATAAACACCCTCGTCCTTTAACCATCCTATTATCATCTGCTATAAGCCTTTTAGCACGCTATTCTATGTTCGCTCGTCGGTAAACGATAGAGTCCACCTATTTAATTAATGGACACATCGTATTGACTATAATTAATGGACACATCGTATAGACTATAATTAGTGGACATATCGTATTGACTATAATTAATGGACACGTCGTATTGACTATAATTAATGGACACGTCGTATTGACTATAATTAATTGACACATCGTATTGACTATAATTAATGGACACGTCGTATTGATTATAATTAATGGACACGTCGTATTGATTATAATTAATGGACACATCGTATTGACTATAATTAATGGACACGTCGTATTCACTATAATTAATGGACACGTCGTATTAATTATAATTAATGGACACATCGTATTGACTATAATTAATGGACACGTCGTATTGACTATAATTAATGGACACATCGTATCGTTCAATTCTCAGGCTCTCTTTAACTTTCTCGGGCCCCCTTTAACTTTCTCGGGCCCCCTTTAACTTTCTCGGACCCCCTTTGGCAGTCCGGGTCCCGATGCGATGCACCGACTGCACCCAACCCTCTCCGAGGCCCTGCGAGACAGATTGATGTATGTACGGGGTACAGTATCTTTCGTCTCCATTAACTGATATTTGCTAAAGTGTTGTAGACGAAAGTGTCGTAACCCATGTAACACATAGTTTTTCATCGAAAGAAAATGCCTGCATAAAACCTCCGTACCTCCTGTTGCTAAAGGACGAAGTATTATAACAGTTATTGTTTGTCACTGTATTTTACGTCATATAAGACGCACTTTCATGAAAATACTTTGAAAATAAGTATGTATCCTCGAATATTTATACATGTGAAGTGTTTATTTTTATTATTATTTGTAAATATTGCCCTGCTGAAATTAAGCGCGTCTTGTATGCCATTAAAACACAGTCGTATACCTGCTTGCTATATATTTGGAAACTGAGAAAATTTACTCGGGAAAAAATCCAAGTTGTCGTGAAGTTGTTTAATTGAATATTTGTTATGAAGAAAAAAAATGATAATAACTAAAGAAAGAAAAAAGGAAAAATATGTGAAAGAATGGAAAGATAAATAAATAAATAAATTTTTAAAAAACTTTGGAAGGAAAATTTGAAATTGACTTCTTTGGAATGTGAAGATTTCAATTGGAATTTGAAAAACGTTAACAATAAAAACAAAGCAAATAAAAACCAAAATCCTTCTCCCACTCCTTTGATATCATTACCTCCTCCCCTTTTGTCCTCAATATTTTCTTTCTTCTCTTCATTTTTGAAAAAACAAAAGAAGAAATATCGTCTGAAGATGTATGAAATGTAAGACTTCATTAAAGACATTTTTCTCATTCGCTTTGATTTCTTTCTTCATTTTTTTCATGGGCGCAAGCGCGCGTGCAAACACATACACACACACTCTCACATACATACACTCTCACATACACACACTCTCACATACACGCATACAGATAAAGATAGGAAAATGAGTAAGACAATGGGATACAATATCACCTAAATCATATTTCGGAAAACATGGACGGAGATTATTTAAACCACTTGAGATTCGCCGATGACGTTTCCATGACGTCAGAAGCATCGGAAGAATTACAAAACATCTTCATTGATCGAAATAGGGAAAATAAAAAAGTAGGCTTAAAGATAAACATAACAAAGACAAAAGTAATGTTCAACGATAAAGTCCCCACAAAGATCATGATAATAGAGGGCGAGGCTCTAGAAAAGGTTGACGAATACATTTACCTAGGACAGGTAATAAAGTTGTCGATGATGACCCCAGAAAATCAATGAGGAACATTTCCAGAGATCTTCAAGTGTCAGAGGGCACTATCAGAACGGTGGTGCACGAGGACATCCGATACAAGTCGTATGTGATGAGGAGAGGTCAGCCCATGTCTGCGAAGACACTAGAAAACCAACTGATCGACTCAAAGCGGTTACTCAACAAGGTGAAAAACCCTGAAGAACCTGGCATGCTCTGGGTTTTCTCTGATGAACAAAACTTCGACCAGGACCGAAAGGTAAACAGGAAAATGGCTATGTGCAGATCCTTCTGTGGTCCCCAGGGTTATACGTACCCAGTTTCCAGCATCTGTGGTGGTTTTAGGGGTGAGTGACAAGTGACATGTCATGCCACCCCACTTCTTTCCACAGGGTATTAGAGTTAATACTGCTGGCTACATTGAGCTGCTTGAAACAGTTGTTAAGCCCTGGATTGAAGGAGAAGCCAATGGAAGGCCGTACGTGTTGCATCAAAGCTCAAGTGACCCAAGAATGGATGGCTGATAATTTTCATGATCATGTGACCCCTAACATGTGGCCTCCAATCTCGCCAGATTTAAATCCCCTAGACTACTACCAATCAACATCCCCACAATACCAAAGATTCACTGAAGGCCGCCATTGTCAAGATAATCTCAGAAATGAATAAGCACCATTTGATTCGGGAATGCCAACACTTCTTTAAAATGATACGTCATCTTATATATACCCTGATTTTTCTGCTAGTTTCTTGCACCAACATTCTTGATTTTGAATGTTAAATTTTTGTATTAGATTTATTAGGGATTTTTTTTAAAAAGTTTTTATTACCGGCAGTTTTTAATACTTTTATTGATTTTTTTATTTAGACTCTTCTAGGAGTGTGAATCTATAATATATATAAATACAAAAATTCAAAATTCAAAATCAAGAATGCTGGTGTAGGAAACTCACCTGAAGATTCACGAAGAAGTGTGAAACAGATTTGTTGTGAGGATTCCATAAACATATTATATTATATATAAAATAAAATAGACTAGCGTAAAGATTGCAAAAGGTTATCCCCCTTGATGGCTATGAAATTTTGAGCGTACTTAACATTTCAGGAGCCTTCGTATGAAATTTCGAGCGATAGGGAGAGCGGGACTAGTTGTATACAGGGGCAAGTTGATACAATGTCATTAAATTCAATACGTGATGATAGATGGCGCTCAGCATCTCATCGAGCACAGATATCAACATCCTCCATATTGTGAGAGGATGGAAGCCACATCGGACAACTCTCTCCAAAACTAAACAAAAAACAACGATTTTGCACACCTTGAGCCTTGATCCTCTACGAAACTTTTTATAGACCTTGTAGAAACCACAGCTCAATAAAACTCGCTTGATTATCTGAAACGGCTGTCTTTATGCTTCAGCTGCAGACCTACCAAGTATCCCCCATTTCGCTTGAGACTCCCGCATATTGAAACCAAGTGCTGTCTCCCCCACCCACATGTAATGATTGTGTATGAATCTCCCGCAATGAAAAAATATGCCTGTAAAAAATGTTTCCCTCCTATTTGCAGACCTACCAAGTCTCCCGCATTTTGTTGATTGTCTTGGTTTAAAATCATGTTAAGATAAGTTTGCCATACACTGAAATAGCTGTTTAAGAGCTTCTAGAATTGAAAACTTTCTTTTTTAGGTAATCTCCCTCCTGAGTATTTCTAAACCTTGGCAGGTCTGCATTTTTCTGTTGCCTTTTTTCTGAGAATTCGATTTCATGGCCTAAATTAATTTGGGAAATAAAATGGTCGGATTGGGGCGAGTATTTCACCTTAGGTCTGGGATAGTTGTTATACCTTGTAACAACTTGCTTCTTTGCCACAAGTTTTGACATTTCAGATAGTTTGCACGCATCACCTCCTCCTACCACATTATGTTTTATTAGTAACAACTTACCGCACCCAAGTCACCTAATAACATGCCCCACATATGGGGCAAGTTGTATACAGTTTTCTTGAACGATAATTTCTCTTATATCTCGAGAATGAAGTAATGAATCATTTTTATGTTTGATGTTTATGAAAATAATTTTGCATTTTAAAATTGCTAAATTGGCTAGATTTTTCATTATAGCTAACTCCAAATACTTTGCGCATTTTAAAATTTAGCCATCAGGGGAGATAATCTAGTCAATTTTTATGCGACCGTAATTTAGTACCGTATAAACAAGGATTACCAAAAACATTGGCGATTGTTACCTTTTCCGCGTTAAATTCAAAAGATTTCCCTGCACTATGTTTGTCAGGGAACCCCGAACAGCATTTTTTCTTCACAAATTTTGAAATTTTCAAATGAAAGCAGAAAACCAATTAAAACTGTATTTTATTAAATTTAACTACAAAGTTAGGATTACTGTTTAGGGTTAGCAAACTTCTCATTATTGCGATGGTAGTTTCGCCACTAAAAAATAGTTTACGCCATCAATATGTTTTGAATTTAACACAGAAAAGATAACAATAGCCAAAACATTTACAACACTTTATTCTGTTCACTTCAACTTTCTTAAATGCGAAGGTCGGTCAAAAAGTATTGCCTGTTCTTCTCTAATTACAACAGATTTAATAGTAGAAGCACACAAAGCATACCAAAATGAACACAAAAGTCTCAGGATTCCAAATCAAAGTAGTTTCCTTCCTTCTCAATCGTGGTGTTCCACCTTTGAATGAGGGCATGTATACCCGCTTCATAGAAGCTTCTTGGCTGCCTTTCCTAGCCATGTGCGGGTTGCCTCTTTTACCTCATCATCATTGGAGAACTGCTGTCCTTTGGGTGCCTCCTTCATAGGCCCAAACAGATGAAAGTCAGCGAGTGCCAGTTCAGGACTGTAGGGAGGATGTAAGGGTGTCCAGTCATGCGCTGTGATTGCTTGTCTGGTCTTGCATTGGCATGTTGCAAAAGCACATCACTTATCTTCAAATGTAACCTAGCTCGAAGAGGCCTTGCTTTGAATTTTGAAAATGTGCTCACCTAGGAGTCAGAATTGATAGTGGTGCCATTGGGCGTAAACTCTAGTTTAGTGGTCATCAATTCCTCATTTCACTTTCAGTTTCTCCTGTCTCTCTAGGTTGCCATTAACTCTACTGACCGATCCCCTTACTGTGCTTCTGACAAATACATTTAAAATTAAATTAGAACAGGCATTACTATTTGACCGAGTATATGCACAAAATAAGCAGGACGCGTATCTATTGAACACCGCTAACAATGTATGCTGTTTATTAAATCAAATCCATTGTTATTGTTGAAACCTTCGTCTCATCTTCAATTTTCGTATTACAAAACTGTACCAATTTTATCTTCACTCTACAACCGAGAAAAAACACAGTTTTCCTTCGAGTACACCTTAAGGCCGGATCTCTTTCTATAGACCTTCCATGTTTTTCTTCTTCAAACTGCAGATATATTGTGTTCAGAGTTTTGTCAAACTCCAGGGGAGTATACTTCTCACCGTGTGTCTACCCTGTCACTTTAAACCAAACCGATCTATAAAATAAAGATTTATGTTAGAAATAAGCAAGGGATTTTTTTCATTCTAATAAATAAATACATTTATACTAAACATATATATTTTTATAATTTTTCATTTATTATATATACAATACACAAGTTGCAGTAATCATATTCAGTCGGAATAGAAATAGGAGTGGAATTTGATCCTGCAGCAACCAGGCTTGTTTTACTTCTTTTCTCTCGGTTCTACACTCAACATGCGCTTGATGTTCATTGACGTCTTTAACAATAACTAAAATCAAGCCATTGTTTTTTTAGACATTCAGAAACCAGCGGCCGATTCCAAACTCGGCAAACCATCATCCTTCTATTCATCAAACCTAGACCACCAGATTTACATGTCTCAATTAGCCAAACTCCGTCGACTCTATTCTTATTGACATTAAAACCCATGATTTTCACGCATGACACCTGCATAGACACACACCTAAGGAGGTGGAATCGAGGGGTATGTGCTTAGGAGCCACTGGTCTCCATTTGTCAACGTTAACAAAGGTTATAGCAGTCATTCTGGCTACAACTGCCTAGATAATTATGAGAGAGTGGAGGACAATGTACTCTTTTTCTCTATCAGCCATTGTAGCATGCCAATGACAAGACCATAATCAAGATAACTGGCGATGGAATAGAGCGCAGGGAAAGTTGGATTCGTGCCTTTCCAAAGTGCATTAGTGTGAAAGTGATATAAGCAGTATTCGAACTTGGCTCGTTGATGTTCGTTTTCAATCTGATAAGGGTGGGCGCTAATTTGCCGACAAAGTGGGCGTGCTGGCCGAATAAGGGAAGAAATAAGTGTTGCCAAATATGGTTTGTTATTTATAGCTAAAACTGTATTTAAAACTGGCTAAAATCGGCTAAATTTAAATGTGTCATTAAAGCCCAGTTATCAAATAAAATAACTATATAAAAAGACTCCAGAACAAATCACTTAAAAAATTCAACATTTAACTTACCGGATTTAATCGGCTATCGTAGATTCTTATCGACGCAATTAGAAAGAAATCAGCCAGATCTAGCAGAAAAATGGCTAAGAAATGTGCCGATCCTATTACGTACGGCCCTGGTGTGATAACTATTTGGCGACCTTGCATAACACATTAGCTTCATTAAAGTGACAAACAACAATGAAATAATAAGATATAAGAATTCCTTCAGTTTAGAGAAGAGTTTCAATTCATGATTTATTCACAGCAGCTACAAGTTCGTAGGACTGGAGGGGCCGGGGGGGGGGCGAATTGTCCAGAGAGAAGGAGATATTTTATGATTCGAGACACGATCATCTCGGAGACAAAAATCAGTCCTGGAGTTTTTTAAAAAATCGTTTTTTTCCCTGATTCATAAAAAAAATGATATTAAAAAAGAAACGAAAAAAAACTCAGCAGATATGTCAAAAAGAAAGAGAGAAAGGGGTAGATTTTATTTCAGTTTCTTTCATCCATTTTTTTTTTTTCACTTTGGTTGATAAAAACATTGAAAGAAACAAGTTAAAGGAAAGAAAAAATCAGCAGATATGTCAAAAAGAAAGAAATTTCTTTCATATATATTATATATATTTTTACTCTGGTTGATACAAAAACTTGAAATAAAAAAAAGAAAAGAAAAGAAACCTCGGAAAGAGGTCGAGTTTACTTTAATTTCTTCTTTTTCCCCCCCACTTTGGTTGATAAAAAAATTGAAATAGAAAGGAAAAGCAAAGAAAAATCATTGGATATGTCAGAAAGAGAAATTTCATTATTTCTTTTTGTTTTTCACTCAAATTGAAATAAAAAAGAAAAGAAGAGAAACCTCAGCAGATATGTCAGAAAGAAAGAGAGAAAGAGGTCGAGTATATTTTAATTTTTTCGTTTTTTTCCCCCACTCTGGTTCATAAAAAAATTGAAATATAAAAATGAAACGAAAATAAAAGCAGCCGACAAAAGTTAGAGTGGGCAAGGGAGATAACCCACAATTACAACCACCACGAATAATATCACAAAATATACAACAGCAGAAATGGATAAAATTTTTAAAGGGATCAACGTGGAATTTTCGCTTTTTTCTTCTTTTTCCTCCTTTTGTATGTTTTTTAATATTTTTTTTTACAAAATATTTCTTATGAAATTAACAAAGAAACATAAAAGAAAAAAAATTAAATAGTTTTTAGATAATTGTTTTTGTTTTTTTTTTAAATTCCACACAGAGGCAAACAACCTCCCATATTTATTGTACACATGTATAAACTATCAGACAACTTTCTAACTTTCACACAAGACCAGGGTTGCCAGATTTTTGCCAGAAGGGGAGATAATCCGAACTTTATCTCAGAGATCTCCCCCACCACAGGAATTGCAATAGCGTTGAATTTGGAAATCGAGTGAGTCTGGAGGCAGAGTTTCAATACCAGCCATTTGTCTTGCGCGATTTCCAAATTCAACACTATTCCAATGCCTGTGTTGGGTA
>VCCN01006000.1:2938528-2951569 GCA_006491835.1 Architeuthis dux | reverse complement strand
TGTTGGAGATTTTGTAGAAACACTAAGGAATTAATAGACTAGGCTTAGAAGCAAGCAAAACAATCTCTGGCTTAGGGTGTGACATTTCAAAGATCATTTATTAATTTTTGACTTCAACTCTTAAATTCATACTAAAAAAATAGAATGTCAATTTCAAGGGAAATAACTTCTGATTAAAATTATCCCCAGTTGACCTTTCAGTGAATTTTTTTTATTTAATTCACAGAAGAGTTCCGATATTTTTTGTGCTATTCACTGAAGAGTTCCACTGTCAATTACGAGCAGTTTCAAGCGATTTATGAATTTAAGAGTTTTTAAAAAGGGTTGGTTTTATGAGTCGTTAGGAAGTCTAAATATTTTTTTATAACATCTTTATATTGAAGGGCTATTATCAAATTTCTAATTATTGGCCCAAGGAGCTTAAAAAGTTCAATAGATAGAAAAATTATTTCTGTTGAATTGAAAGAAAAAAAATCACAAAGGTAGATAAAATTAAATCATTTGAAACCTTTGTAGAAATAAAGAGGTGCATAGACAATCAAATAAGTGGTGTGGGTAATCTGGTCTAATAAAGGTGTGTAGGTACCTAGTCCATTCAGGAGTGCAGGTACTCTGATAGGGAGTGTAGGTACTCAGTCAAATAAGGTGTGTTGGTATTCAGTTGAATAAGGAGTGTGGGTACCTGGCCTAATAAAGGGGTGTAGGTACCTGGTCTAATAAAGGTGTGCAGGTACTTAGTCCATTCAGGAGTACAGGTACTCAGTCTGATAGGGAGTGTGGGTATTCAGTCAAATAAGGAGTGTGGGTACCTGGCCTACTAAAGGGGTATAGGTACCTGGTCTAATAAGGGGTGCAGGTATTCAGTCAAATAAGAAATACAGGTACAATAAAACAAGGAGTGTGGGTATTCGGTCAAATATAAAGTACAAGTATAAATTATGGAATGAAAAATCAATAAGGATAAAAACCAAACAAATCTTTTCTTTACATGAAAATAAAGTATTTGAATAAAGAAGTGTGCATAAAAATAAGTTCAACTCTTAAATTCATAAAAAAAAGTTTGAATGTCATTATCAAGGGGAAATAACTCTTGAGTATAATTATCTCCCTTTGAAATTTTTCCTATTCAATTCACAAGGAGTTCCACTATGTCTTATGCTATTCATTGAAGAGTTCCACTGTCAATTACAAGTGGTTTATGAATTTAAGAGTTAATTTCCAGATACAGGATGTCCCATAAGTAACGCTCAACCCATCCCAAAATTAATTCCAGTTCCATCTAAGGGAAGCAACTATTTAATAGTTGCTTTTAATAGAAATTTAATAATTTAATAGTTGCTTCCCTTAGAACTGGCATTAATTTGGAGACAAATACTTCTGTGACAACCTATATTTCATTTTGTGTATTATTAAGAATATATAATGTAATGAGGATGGCTACAACTTATGTGTGGGAGTACTATGAGTGTAACCACTCTATATATGTATAACAGACTGAATGAACATCCTGTTCTATATTAGAGCATATCTTAATGAATATGTGAAAGAGATCTAAATAAAGAATCATGAAATTCAAATAGTTCTTCGGACGATTGAACTTCTTGTTGAATCCTACGTTATAAGGGTTACCTACTTTAAAATTAAAAAAGCCTTCTGTTTACCCCATCACATTTGGATATTACACCTGATGAAGGCCGAAGATTGGCTGAAATGTTGTGTTAACAACACAAACAACAAGAAGGAGTTCAATTGTCCGAAAAACTATTTGAATGTTAATGACCATTCTCAAAATTATAGAAAACAGCACAAAGAACAAGAAGGAGTTCAATAATCTGAAGAACTATTTGAATGTTAATGACCCATCTCAAAACTATAGAAAAAAATCATAAAATTGAAGAAGGCCGAAGAATGGATCGGTGAAGAATGGATTGGCTGAAACATTGTGTTAACAACACAAAGAACAAGAAGGAGTTCAATCGTCAGAAGAACTATTTGAATCTTAATGACCCTTCTCAAAACTATAGAACTATTTGAATGTTAATGACCCTTCTCAAAACTATAGAACTATTTGAATCTTAATGACCCTTCTCAAAACTATAGAAAAAAATCATGAAATTGTTACTCACTGTCTACAAATTCACAACAGTAATAACACACAGAGGTGCAGAGTGGCGTAATGGTTAGTGGCACAGAAAACAGAATCGGTAGACCGAGTTCAAGTTTTGGTCAAGGCTATTTATGTTCACTTCGCATTAATACCCTTGGGAAAGGCATGAATCCACTTCAATAGTAAATAGCAAAGCAGTTGGAGCCCTTTAGCCCTGTAAGGTAATCCAACTAGGAAAGGGTTACTCTGACAGAAAAGACCTACAGCTTGGTAGGGCAGTCACCATAGCTGGTCCCAAGCCTGGGTAAAGAAGGAAGGTTGGGCATAGGGCTAGCAACTCCACCCCATAAAACCTTCTTGCTATTGAAACTGCAGCCCTATGCTCCACAGGGAGATTACAGGAATAAATAATAATACATATAGGGTGTCACAGAAGTAACTCCCAATTTGTCCCAAAATGAATGCCTGTTTTAAGGGAGGCAACTGTTAAATTATTATTAAATTAAATTAAAAGCAACAATTAAATAGTTATTTTAATCAAACTTGACTAGTTTTTACCTTCATCTTAATTTCAGTTGTTTTTATATGCAACTTTCAATTCGGGCCACTGTTTCTATGGCAATGAATAACAGTGCGTTCGGATAATAAAGAATAAGCCTTCAGTGAGAATCGAACTCAGATGAAGGTAAAAACTAGTCAAGTTTGATTAAAATAATGTGTTACAATTATTTCATCCAATAATAATAACAACAAAGATTGATCTAAATAGTTGTTACCTTTAGATAGAACTGGCATTAATTTTGGGACAAATTGGGAGTTATTTTTGGGACACCCTGTATATATTTATCACAAATGAGCTGAACATATATTATCATAGGTGCATTGGGTAATAAAATATAAAACATTTCTATTCAATTTGCTTGCAATAGGCAGAGCAGCTACCACATGAATGGATCACAGGATTAGCTTTTCAACAGTTTTATTATGTAGTGTCAAATTAGGAATCCGGCGAGTTCATCCCCAACAATTCATAGCCAACAATTCAAAGCCATATACAATTTTAAAAAATAACTCTTCATTTAAATGGTGACATAAGCTATTCAATTTCTACAAAGAAATATTTCTCAGAGAATTCATCTTCCAAGTAAAACCATTAAGAATAACAAACACACACCTTAACTTATTATCCTAACAAAATACACTTCTAATCTGAGTTCAGTCAAAAAATGTACATTGTTGAAACTTATTACCTTCTTTTACTCTTTGTCTTATTTAATATACAGTGGCTTGTTCACCCCCCCCCTCCTTAACAGTAGCAACTAGTATTTATATGGCAAAACAAGAGACTGTCATGTTACCAATATCTTTTGGCAGCATTCCGTGTTGGGGGTGATCAATGAATAAGTTTTGTTAGATCACTAAAAAGTCCAAATGTTCAAAACACAAGCGTGCACAAACTAGGGATCAATTTAGCATAAACTTACATTGTAAATTTACTAAAAATATATTTTGAGATGAATTTTCAAAAAACAAAATAAAAGGGTTTTTCTAGAGTAAATGTTGAAATTTTAAGCCCACTAGCTCCATTGGTGTGGTCTGTACGAGTGAAGCGTACATAGCCAGCCAGCTGGACTGACTTGAAAACTGAAGAAACCTAAGTTTCTAATTTTAGGATTAGTTTATAGCGGATATTAATATTGTTAAACTAGGTGAACTGTTGGAGATGAATTTCTTATGGCTATGAATTGTTGGGGATGAATGTTCCGTAATCCACAGCTATGAATTGTTTGGGACGAATTGTATATGGCTATGAATTGTTGGCTGTGAACTGTTTGGGATGAATGTTCTGTAACCCGTCAAATTAATGAGAGCCTGGTTTCATTTTCATAGCTTCTTGAAATTTAATTAAAACTTTGAATTTAAATGGAATGTTAATTTCGCAAAATTAATGAAATTGAATCATGAAATTAGTTCGAAAATTTCTAATTATAACACAATTCTCTGTACTAATTAAAAAGATGAAGAGAAGTGTGTAGAAACTGCTTTGTTCTTACACGTTCGTCTCAACAAAAGCTCCAATACGAATTAGTATAAGTTATCTCCCTTACATGAATAGTCAGTTTTAAGTTATCTCCCTTACATCACGAATAGTTAGTTATAAGTTACCTCCCTTGAATTGCGATTATAACGAAAGGCGCAGACGGGAGGCAACTAGTTCTTGTTGACACCGTGCAACCCGATTTTTGTTCCTGGGTAGTGAGTGTTATTTTCTAATTGCTTATGTGTAAAAAGTAGAGAGAATATCAATTATTCCCTTCAAACTTTGCTTTTGTAGCCAGGACAGTGATATTCATGTGATTGTTTTTCTTACTTTATTAAGAGTTTAAAAATGTGCAAATTTGCCCATTGTCCAATTGAAAATAAGTAGATTTCAAATTATCACCGTCCTGGTCGTTTGAAGGGAATAATTGACATTTTCTATACTTTTTAGACATAATCAATCAGGAAATAACACTTATTACCCAGGAACAAAGAAAAAGTAAAAAAATGTTACATAGTGTTATGGGAGAAATTCATTTTAATTAACACTGGTCTAACAATTAAAACCATGAAAAATTTCACTTTATAAAGCTTTGCTTAGTTTGACAGAGGAGCAAACTCACTACAGTAGTAATGGTCTGTAACCATTTCTCCACGGCAGGGCACCCTAGAAAAATGTTTACTAAGCCTAGTCTGGCAAAAGGCCCTAAATGTATGGCACCCAGAGAGGAGTGAACTTACTATGGCAGTAATTTTTCCATATTGCTATTGCAACCATAAATGAAATGTTGAAAGCATAGCATTTTTTTCTTATGGCTTTTTTCTTTTACATTGTAGCATTTGTTTTTCTTGCCCTGCATTTAAGGCAGTTTAGCAATTTTCGACCATAATTTAGCCACTGTTGCTATATTATTTACTTGTGTTGACAACTATGACGGTGACCGGGAATGTCCACATTTTTTAATGATGGTGTTCGGGAACGTCCACATTTTTGAATGACGGTGACCGAGGACGTCCACTTTTTTGACTGACAGTGACCGTGAACTTCCTCTTTTTTGAATGACGGTGACTGGGAATGGTCACTTTTTTGATAGACGGTGACCAGGAACGTCCACTGTTTTGAATGACGGTGACCGGGAACATCCACATTTTTTAATGAATGGTGACCGGGAACGTCCTCTTTTTTGATAGACGCTAACCAGGAACGTCCACATTTTTGAATGACGGTGACCGGGAACGTCCTCTTTTTTGATAGACACTAACCAGGAACGTCCACATTTTTTAATGACGGTGACTGGGAACGTCCTGTTTTTTGATAGATGGTGACCAGGAACGTCCACATTTTTGAATGACGGTGACCGGGTATGTCCATTTTTTTGAATTACAGTGATTGGTCACTTTTTTGACTGACGGTGACCGGGAACATCCACTTTTCTGAATGATGGTAACTCGGAATGTTAGAGCGTTATAACAGGGAGACGGCTCCAGGCCTGATGAAGAACTGGCTACTGTGAAATGCCATTTTCATGATGACTGTGTACACACCGTAGACAAGTCAGTAAAAGTGCCTTGATGGTAGAATAAGTCTCTCCATCTATTATGCAAAATATAACATCAACCCAATCTCGACTCAAAGGTCTGGCAAGATTAAACAATGTTAAAATGCTTTCGATGCAACTTGGGAATTGGGGTTACTTCTTGCGTCTTTTTGTGGATGAAATATAAAAACCGTAGAGTGTATTATATTGATAAGAACAAAATAGATTTGGTAGAAATATGATTGTCTTGTTGGTGATGGTTGAAACAAGTGATTTTGACAAACAACAAGTTAGACTAGCATTCCAAGGGAAATTATGAATCACCACCACCCATATATGCTGCGTTGGAGGTGATCAATAGAAATGTTGGAAAAGGGGGTGATCAATGAATAAGTTACTTCTCTCACCTTTTGTTAGGCTGTGATGACTAAAAAAAGGTCTGATTTTTCAAAAACCAAGCGGGTACAAACTAGTAACCAATTTAGCATAAGCTTACATTGCATATTGAACCCCCCTCTAAAAACCTATTTTGGGGAAGAATTTTCAAAAACAAACAAAACATGTTCCCTACTCATTGAGGGGAGTGTGTGTGCAAAACTTCACGTTTCTTCTATGAACGGTTAGGTCTGGGCAAAATCCAGAACATATAAATAACCTAAACCCAGCAATAAACCAGTGTTATGGGGAGCAGTGATTAATTATATGGGGATAAAATTAGTGTGTATTGACACAGTGTGTTGTGATTAAAAGCAACAATAATAAGATGCAATAAAACTAGTAATAAAATAATAATAATATTGAAAATGCTTCATCAAAAGTATAGTCATTAGGTAAATTTTGAAAATAGAGATGAAGTTTTTAACAGGTCAGGTTAGCCACTCAATAGAAACTGTCACATGACGTCTTTTGACAGCATGCTGTGTTGGCGGTGATTGATTAATCATTCAATAAAAACCGTCACATGACCAACGTATTTTGTTTTGGCGGTGATCACTAAAAAAAGTCAAAATTTTCAAAAAACAAGTGTGAATGCTGCCAGACACAAACTAAATGACCAATTTAGCATAAACTTACATTGTAAATTGACCCCTCCACTAAAAACCTATTTTGGGGAGGAATTTTTAAAAAACAAAAAATGTTTTTTCTAGACATAATAAGGAGTAACTGTTTAAATATTCAGCCCTCTAACGGTGCAGCCTGTACGCACGATAGATAGACAGCCAGCCAACCAGACTCACTTAAAAACTGAAGAAACCTATGCTGACAGTTTTGGTTAACGGTTTCTAATAAGTAAGGATTAAGGCTATATCTTTTATCTTTTGATAATGAGTTAATCTGTACAAATTCTGCATTTGTCATTTCAATAAATATTTGAACACTTCTGATCCTTATGATTCTGGCTTTGCAGCCTTTTGGCTAAGATCAAAGTGTAGTATCTGTTCTTTGAAACCGCCATGGCCTCGAAGTTCAGAGAAACCGCGGCCCTTCGGGGGTCCTTGTGGCATGCTCAGGTATCATCCTGGGAGAAGTTGCACAGGATATCTTGGCCAGCTGGTCGGGAGGCGATCACCATTAGCATGCTCAGGATTCGTAGTGAGAAACTTTATCACAATCCTCGTGGCATTTGTCTCAGTGACAGGGATTTGGGATTCTCCCCCCTCAAGTCTATAGTCACGGAGACATGGGATCCCCTCTCCCCTCCCCCTACTGAATCCAGCACTAAATGACCCATCAAGGGTCGATGTGCCATTGAACAAAAATAACTAACTAACTAATCCTTATGATTCTAATGACAACTTGTTGGACCCTTGATATTTATTGAAGCCTGCGCCTTAATTGAAAGTGTTCTCAAGCCCCAGGGGTTTGCATCGACCATTTTGGAAACCACCGACCATTAAAAAACATAAAGAAGAAATTTAATACAAAAATAAGAAAATATTTTCATTTTGTCTTCAGTAAGAAACAAAAAAAAGCATTCCTAATTTTGTTCAGTCAATTGAATCTCTTCTTTGTCAGCGCAACGTTTCGGCCGATCTATTCTTCAGTCCTCGTCAGGTAGATAACCCAAGGAGAAAGGCAAACCTTTTTTTTTTCTCTCCAGGGTTGGAGAATGGAATGGATGGACTTATATTTGGGTTGATTCAGAAGAGATTCAAATGTCTAAACAAAATTTGAAATTAGTCACTCAATAGAAACCGTCATGTTACCAGTATCTTACAAACAGGGGAGAAGGAAATAGAAAAAGAAAGAAAGAAAGAAAAAAAGAAAGTCCTGAAGAAACAAAGGAAGAAAGACAGAGAAAAATAAAGAAAGACAGGTCTGATTAGTCACTCAATAGAAACCGTCTTTTGGCAGCATGCCGTGTTGGGGGTGATCAATTAAAAAAAGGGGTGACAAATGAAGGAATTTACTTTTCTCGCCTTTTTTCAAATTTTCAAAAAACAAGAAAGCACAAAGTAGAGATCAATTTAGCATAAACTTACATTGTAAATTGAACCTCCACTAAAAACCTATTATGGGGAAATTTTTTTTTAAAAATCAAAAAGTTTTTTTATAGAGATAATAATGAGTAAATGTTGAAATTTTCAGTCCTCTAGCTCCATTGGTGTGGCCTGTACACATAATACATACATAGCCAGCCA
Organism: Architeuthis dux; assembly: GCA_006491835.1. Classification (NCBI taxonomy): domain Eukaryota; kingdom Metazoa; phylum Mollusca; class Cephalopoda; order Oegopsida; family Architeuthidae; genus Architeuthis; species Architeuthis dux. Next base: position 2,943,242 of record VCCN01006000.1, on the reverse strand, counting down.
GCCAGACCGATGTGAAAACTGAAGAAACCTATTTTGACAGTTTTGGTGACAATTTTGGTTGACAGTTTCAAATACACCAACTTTTGTTTGGACAATCTCGTCTCTTCTTCGCATCTTTGATGTTGTCACAACATTTCGACAGATTCATTCTATGGCCTTCTTCAGGTGTAATATGTGAATCCGCAGGGAAAGAGAGTCTCTTTTATTGGTCTCTTTCTACAAAGCAAAAAAAACGGTATCAAACAGAAAATTCAAATGTAAACCGCAATGCTTGTAAAATATTCTATTTCAGCAACGCGTGCAGTAGATTGTTCTAGAATTTTAACATGGAAAGGTTCTGTCTCGTGTTGTGTCTTTGCAGATTTACATATTACTCCTGAAGAAAGCTGTAGAATGAATCATCCAAAATGTTGTGACATCAAGGATGTGAAAAAGAGATTAGATTGTCCAAACAAAAGTTGATATGTTAATGACTCTTCTCAAAGTTATAGACAAAATTTGAAATGTTATAGATAATGGAATGTTATAGACAAAAAAACAAAACATTTTAATAAATAAGAATAATAAATAATTTAACAATTCCAAGTGAGAGCTCTGTGTTTAGAGCATTGGACCGGATCTATACGGTCTGCAATTCAACATCAAGTGGAATAAATAGCATAAAAAAGTCTCATTGATGTTCCCAGTCTAGCATCCTTATTGTTTACATCACATTTCGGCAGGTAAGCTCTTCAACCTTCACTAAGAGTATGTAACATCCAATCAGCTTCACTAGGTTTCAAGCGGGAGCTGCCGTTTCAGGAATGAAGACAGAATATTCTAAACCAAATATTTTTCAAAGCCAATGTTCTGCCGAGTGATTGAAATCAAAATCTTGTTCTTACTACACCATTTCCCGAGCAAATTTAAAAGTATGGCAAGCAAATTTTAAAATATGGCATTTAAATTAAAATTACAGCATACAAATTAAAAAATATGGCATAAAAATTTAAAAGATACGGCATACAAATTTGAAAATACAGCATACAAATTAAAAAGAAAAGCCACCTGGATTGATGAACAAGAGTGCATAAGAATAATAGAACAAATTACCATTTAAACATAATCGTACCCATACAACAGTGGGATCCAAAGATTTAAGACAAAAAAGTTATTTCCCATGAATACATGGACATAGGTGAAAATAATCCCTTACTTAAAAATTGTTTTCAATCATGCAAATAGTCTTAAATAAAAGAAAATTTATTTGTGATGAGCTAAATTTTTTTTTACTTGATACAAACTTTCATCTTTCTCTTTTTTGTTGGTTTCTAATCTCGTTTTGCATGATCCAAAACAAGTTTTAAGTTAGGGATTATTTTTTCACCTATGTCCGTGTATTCAAGTGAAATAACTTTTTGTCTTAAATCTTTGGACCCCACCGTAGTACCAACAAAATATATTAAAAGACAAATTTCAACTAATTTCACTTAAAAAATTAACATCTGCAGGGACTGTAGCAGTTATTGTATATACTGTGTTCATCGATTCAGTTATATTTTTTAATTTGCATGCTGTATTTTTTAATATGTTAATCTTTATAATTTGCTAGTGGAAAAGATGTAGTTTGCATGATCCTTCTTTCACTGTGAGCCAAATAAAAGGTTTTGTCCAAAATGGCTGAATGATTATCCGATCTGACATACATTCTGATGAATTCATCAGCCAAAAAAAACATTGTGAGAAACCAAAAAAAACACAGGATCTCAAAATTTCAGAAAAACAATTCAAAATAAAAAAAATCAAATTCCTATTTTTCAAATTCTATTAGGCCGTTTGAATAATAATGGCCGAATTGAAAAGATGCATAACTCTTTAATTTTCATCTTAAGTCTGGACCCTTAAACATGCAACCTATTATATTTTTTAAAAAAAACATGAGTCTCTAAAACTTAATCTTACAATATATACATATAAACTAGAGAAATATAGAGTATATAGTATATTGCAGCATAACTAAAAATGTGGCATAATTAAGTCGGCCATTATTTTCCAAACTACCTAATAGATGACAGAGGAGTGATAAGAGAATTTGAGGAGATCAATATCAATTCTATTCCAAATTTTGTTTGGACTTTGTTTGTGTTGTTGATGTTGCTACCACAATGTTTCAGCCGATCCATTTCTTCAGCCTTTGTCAAGTGTATAATTTGTAAGGAAAGAGGAAAATAAAACGTATCCCCTCAGAAAATGGTGACAGAAAAGAGGGGTTAAATTTTCCAAACAAAATTTGAAATGTTAATGACTCTTCTCAAACCTGTAGACAATATCAATAATAGCTGTCGATGGGGAAAGCAGGGGTTGAGGGCTATAATTCCACTGCATTCAACGAGCATCATATAAAATGTCTCTGTTGTCATCTGTAAGCATACTGCTCTGCAATCATATATAAAAATATTTTCACTGATGAATTTCTATAGATATTGTAGTGTCACTCATTGTTTTTAACTTTCACACAATTCAGTTTACAGGGGCGGATTCAAACTGTCTTCATCGTCTTCCAGAAGACGGTCAGAATCTTTCCGAAAACTTTTATTTATACTGTTTCCTGAGCGTCTTCCAAGTTTTCAATCTTTTATTTTTTACCTGTAATAAATGGCTTCGTTAGCCTACTTCTGTTGTCTGTTATTGATGATTTTACCATGTTTTTTTAAAACAATACGTTTGAGACATTGAAAATTAGTGATTTTCATTAAGATAGCAAAATTAACGAAAATGATCACCAGCGAAAATGTATCAATTTGCAATAGTTCTGTCCATAGCATTTTTGAATTTTCAAATTTTGGAAGACGGTCAGCTGAACAGGCTGGATCCGCCCCTGGTTAAAACAATACCAGCTGCATCTTAATTACACTATTTATGTCCTAATTATGTACTTTTCTAAAAGATAATAGCAAATATATTAACCTTTAGTACTCTGTATTCTTTTTCAAGGGCGCCAAGATTTTGTGCACTTAGTAACTGAAAGCCTGTAACTTGTGTGTCTGTTCATGTATGACTGAAATTGAAATGAAATTGTCACAACAACACAACTGCAAAATTCAAACATACTATCGTTTGGTGATCGGAATCGCCTGCAGTGGAAGGACAAACCTTTTGCTCGGCAAACGGAGGTGCATACAGAGTGCTAAAGGTTAAATAATTCTTTATGTAATGTTTGATTCCAATGGAATCTTTTCTAATAAAATCTTTAGAAAAAACAAAGACAATCTAAAGTTTGTTCATTCCATGATCACTGCAAAACTTATGTTTTAAATTTAAGTTTACTAAAATATCTATTAGCTTAGCATATATAAAGTGTGGCATAAAACCTTAAATGTGGGCCAACCAGTGAATATCCAACTCGGTTCTAGGACAACTGCCCCCTGGATAATTACCCCCTGACAATAGTGTAGCAACTGTAAAGCCAAAATTAAAGTTTGTGGAAATTAAGTAGTTGGCCAGGGGGAAATTGTCCAGGTGGCAATTGTCAAGAGTCATTTATCTGGGAAAAGGTTATCCAGGGGGCAGTTGTCCTATGGTGGGGGCAATTGTTCCGGGGGCAGTTGTCCTGATACCATCCAATTCAATAAACTAGTAATCGTCTTCAAGATAAGGTTGCTAATCACTGCTCCAAGATGACAAAGTGATTAATTACGATGTGCTACCCAGAAGGGTATTTTGTGGAATTTGAACTGCTGGATCAATCTGTTTATCTGACAAGTTACCCACGGTGTCTTGCAGGACACATCTCAATTTCTGTCTTCCTTTGAGGAAGCCATTTTGTACTTTTGAGCAGCATCTCATACAAGAGATTTACAGACTTGAATCTTCTTTGTACAAACAATAGAATCTGAACATGTAACACAGATCTGTAATAGCAGTAAAGAATGATTACCGTATATGCCAGTATATAAGACAGACATTTGATTTGTTAAAAAAACTATGCAAATATTACACTGCGTCCAATGCGCTGGTATTATGACAAGGGGGCCGTCTACCAAAGCTTGATATGGACAGTTATGGGACTTAGATGAGTTGCAGTGAGCGGTAGTCCTCCAAATACCCTTGTAAACCATTCGTCTTATTGTCCGGCATATACAGTAGTACCTGCAATTGTAGCTGCACCTTTTACTTCATTCACACAATTCTTTTTCCTTTCTTTTCTTTTTTTTTTTAAATAAAAAATAAAATAGATTAAGAATTTCACAAAAAAAAAGAGAAATTAAAAAAAATGACTGATTATTATCGTTTTGATGACAAGTGGTGAATGCTTTTGGATAACTTGAGAATGTCTGCTAAGTTTAACTTGAATTCAGTTTGAAGGATTTTGTAGAAAAATTCTGGTGCAGTTGATTGAACCCGACACAGTTCTTCAAGAAGTTCCCCATCAAAAGCAGCAAAGCTGGAAAATAAATACCAGTGTTTGATTTTTGGCAATAAAAAATATGTATTGATTTATCATAAAAAAGGTATTTGATAATATGGGGGTCCAGACATAACAAAATAATAATATTTCATCTTTTATCATCATTTTTATAATATTTCATCTTTTATTATCTTTTTTATAATATTTCATCTTTTATCATTATTTTATTAATATTTCATCATTTATTATCATTTTAATAATATTTTATCTTTTATCACCATTTTTATAATATTTCATCTTTGATCATCATTTTAATAATATTTCATC
>VCCN01006000.1:2839884-2855318 GCA_006491835.1 Architeuthis dux | reverse complement strand
TCTATCTATCTATTTGTCTATGTATCTGGAATTCGCCCAGCCCTTTCATAGGAGAAACTTGAAATTTTGTACACACACTTTTAGTGGGGGGTTCAATTTTCAATGTCAGCTTTTGCTAAATTGGTCACTAGTTTGTGCCCGCTTGTTGAAAATTCAGATATTTTTTAGTGATCACAGCCCAACCTTTTAATTGATCACCCCCAACATTGCATATATGGGTGGCGGTGATTCATAATTTCCCTTGGAATGCTAGTTCAATATATTTTCTATAGTTTTGAGAAGGGTCATTAACATTCAAATAGCTCTTTGAACGAATGAATTGGTCAGGCAAGTGCGGATTTCAACCCGATGTGGCTTCTGCTACTCAACAAGCTCAAACCCGACAAGGCAAGGACAAAGAAACACACGAATCCTACATTTTATGGGTAGCCTCCTTTGAAGTTAAAAACTTCCGTTTACCTATCACATTCGGATATTACACCTGGGGAAGGCTGACGAATGGATCGGCCGAAATGTGGTCTTAACAACACAAACAACAAACATCCGAAGAATGATTCAGATAACCTGTGTCAAGTAAAATTTGGTTAATATATTGGTTAATAACGATAGGTTGGAAAGCATTTGGTATGAATAGAAACATTCTGAATAACACCTTGCCAATGTGCTTAAAGCGTAAAGTATACAATGGTTGCATAATACCAGCCATGATATATGGATGCGAAACATGGAAATTAACAAAATGAGCTGATAAAAAAACTTAGAATAGCACAGAGATCCATGGAAAGAACAATGATAAGGATAACTCTAAGAGATAGAAAAAGATCAACATGGTTCAGAGAGAAGACCAGAGTGAAAGATATTATATAAATAATTAAGCAGCACAAATGGAGATGGGCTAGTCACCTAGCAAGAAGAGATGACAATAGATCGAGGAAAATTGGTGCCCGTAAACACAGTAAGAAAAGACCAGACACAAAATGGAGGGACGAGATAGAAAAGTTTGCTGGTAAGACGTGGCAGAGGTTAGCACAAGATAAGTAGTCATAGAAGGAGATGGGAAAGGCTTTTGTCCAGCAGTGGACTGATGATGATGATGATGATATAACATGATCAAGATTATGGCATACTAAATAAAGGTTTAGCTTGAATTTTAAGACGTTTTGTTTATAAATAGCCAAAGAAGGAGTGGAAAATAGTCAAAGGTATAATAACCGACATAACCACACCCGAACAAGACTAAACTGTAAACAGGACGGCCTCACATTATACTACACCAACAACTGACAACTCACATGATGAACTGGTGCTGCTGCACACAACTGCAACTTGATATGATGTATCACTAAACGAGATAAAGCCAAAACCATTCCAGAAATAGCAAATCTACAGATGCCTGTGTATACCCTTCACACAAGTCACCGAAAAGTCCCTGACACACATGCGGTATGCACAGGGGTGCCGGATTTGTTTTCACAAAACGGATACGAGTGTTCCAAAAATTGGACAAACCTGGTCAACCCTGTTCCAAATCGGTCAAAATCAAACAGAAAAGAATTGATGACCAAAAGTGGCTAGAAGTGGCTAGAAGTAGCTGGATTATTATCACAATAATGAAAATAAATAGCTAGAAGTGGCTGGATTATTATCACAATAATGAAAATAAATAGCTAAAAGTGGCTGGAATTGATAACCGATATCTAAAAACAACAAAAAATATCTAAATTTAGATATAAAATATCAAAGTTGGCAATGCTGAGTAGGGCCTTAAATTGGACAATTTTGGATGTCCAATTCTTAAAATTTTGAATCGGACATACAGGGCAACCCTGTGTATGCATATACATACACAATAAGTATGATTCTGAGAAGGTTGTAATAAGAGATCATCACTTTACAGTTGCAGTGCTTGTAAAAATAACAGGGCAGCTCAACTCCAAGATACTCATAACATGCATTTACAGAAGTGGGACCCCAATCAAGGCAGTCCAGCTGGATGGTGAACTCCACAATCTTATAAGAGCAATAGCTGCTGAACCAGGTTACCAACAGAAGTTTATCATTGGTGATTTCAATTTAAACCAAATAAACTGGGACCCAGACTGTCAACTTCCACCACTAATCTCTGAAGACTGTCAACTTCCACCACTAATCTCTGAAGACTCTGTCAACTTCCACCACTAATCTCTGAAGACTCTGCAGAGTATAAATTCATTGGGGTTGTAAGGTACACGTTCCTGCATCAGAACATCATCGAACCAACGTGATTTAGATAGGGACCAACATGTGATGATCTCCTGTTTTCGACATATGAAGCTCGCATAAGTCGACCAGACTTGAAACTTGCAAGGATCACTAAGCTGATGTATTCAAAAGGAACCAAGAATTTGTCACCGGCCGTTTATACTCCAATGCTTTAGTTTTTTTAATGTGTAATTTGTCGAGAATCTATTCAGTACATCAAGTGAAAAGCGATTTGATTGTTAGCAGAAGATAAAAACATAAATATTTCATTGGTTGATGCTGTTCACAGTTGACATAATTGTTATGATATACTGCCACGAAAAGGTTATTTCAAGGCCGAACACCTGTGCGGAAATTGAAGTGACCCGGTCACCTTAGCATATGCAGGTGTCCAAAAACAGGAGGTGGAAACCTGAAACGACAAGCGTGGGCATTCGAGAAACCTATAAAGCGCAGACCCGAACAGAGGCTCAAAAGGACAGAGACCCAAGCAGCCAGCCAGGAGGCAGACCGCCTAGGACTGGGAAGGCACAAGGCCAAGTTCCCCTGTTGGGAACGGTCTCTCGGCACCCTTATCTCACTCCCACTCTTCATTCTCCGGCTGACAAGATGTATGCTATGAAATAAAAAATGTCTCATATTTTTACAAGTTCTTTGAGTCATCCTTTTTGATTGTCCAAGTTCACGATTTCCCTCCCAGAAATGAGCAACCCCCGAGGAGAGGACCCATGGCGGCAGAACAGTGTAAAGGGCTATACAACATAATCATCTGAATAGTAAAGAACTTTAGTGGGTGTGTAGACATTGCTGACTCTGACAATAGGGTTATTTTGGTGATAATAGAGTTATTAAGAATTCTTTTTATTCATTACGAATTAGTATAATTGTAATCTTGTGATCATGATTATTTACATTTTGGTTTAAATCAAGAACAAAAACCATTGTTGGCTTCTCATGGGATTTTTCTTTTTCGTTTTACCTGTAGACTCTTTGTGGAGATGGTAACTTTTGCATCAACCTAATATATACAAGGTTTGTCCGGAAAATACATAGCCATCTAACTCTTAATTTCATGGACCGCTTGTAATTGAGAGTGGAATTAATAGAATTAAAAATAATAGAATTCTTCTGTGAACTGAATAGAAAAGAAAGAGAAAAAAAAAATCACTTAATGGTCAAAGCGGGATAATTTTAATCAGGAGTTATTTCCCTTGATATTGACATTCATTTTTTATATGAATTTAAAAGTTAATATTAACCAAAAAAATAGCCTTCCTAGGGTGATGGCGCCTTAGTCCCCTTCAAAATACTCTCCTTGGGACCTCACACACATCCCACATCCCTACCATTTTTGAAAAGGTCACCAAAAGCCATCTTTCGGGATCGCCATCAGCTGCCTTGTCACATTCTCCTTAATCTTGTCCATGGTCTGATTTCTCTTTGGGAAAAACCAGACGTTGCAGGGAGCCAAATCTGGACTAGGACGGCTTGACAGACCTGGGTGATTTATAATGTTTTACAAGAAAACCCTACATGCGACTAGAGGAATGACCCGCATTCTCCTTAATCTTGTCCATGGTCTGAACTCTCTTTGGGAAAAACCTGGGTGAGTTATAATGTTTTACAAGAAAACCCTACATGTGACTCAAGGAATGACATGCTCAGTCATTGTGTATGTGACAATCGCACAATACACAAGCTCATTCAATAGGGTTTCACTGCCGACTGAGTAACCCTACAGGAGAATGAATTTACAGCCCTCTAGTTCCATTGATGCAGCCTGTACACATGGTAAATACATAGCCAGTCAGCAAGCCAGACCAATTTAAAAACTGAAGAAACCTATGTTGATGTTGACAGTTTTGATTGATGGTTTCTAACAAAAAAAAGGCATACCACCTCTCTCCCATCTCAGAACAAACACCGATTTAATAAATGCTATTTAGCTCTAGGCCACACCCATCATAATTCTGTTTATTCACAGATCCAATCTACTTTTTTGTCTCCACAAGTTATAACTATGTTAGCGATTTATTACTTTTGATGTTGACATTATCGTGTGTGTTTCCAACAGCTCCAGACTTCAAAGGGTTAAGGCAAGACTCAAGATTCAACATTTACGTTAAAATTATGCAACAGAAAAAAGTTAGATAATACAAATCGATATTGTCTTTTGTGGTGTTATGAACTGTATATCCCATTATGTGTGATATATGCAGGTCTCTCTCCCTGAGCGCCCCCTTGTGGGCAATGGGAATCGGGGGGTGGGCTGGAAGGTAAGAGGGCAGTAGGTGGGTGTTGGAAGACAAGGTGAGGTGAGGGGGCGAAGGGCAAAGAATACCAATTTTCGAAAAAAGTCAGCAAATTGTATGAAGGTCTTTCTCTGATTTTTCATTGATATACACCAGTGATTCCTAAAGTGGGTGCAAGCACCCCCTTGTGGGCAATGGAAATCGGGGTAGTGCTGGAAGGTAAGAGGGTGGTAGGTGGGCGTTAGAAGACAAGGGGTGCTGAGGGGGGAAAAGAATACCAATTTAAAAAAAGGTCAACAAATTGTATGACGGTCTTTCTCTGATTTTTCATTTATATACTCTAGTGATTTACCAAGTGGGTGCTACCGCTCCCTGGAAGGCAAGGGGGCTGTAAGGGGGTGTTGGAAGATAATGAGTGGTAAGGGGAGGCAAAGGGCAAAGAATACCAATCGATACCTTCTACCTCATGTACCTTTAGATACTTTCCTTCAAAAATATTCTTGGTAAAAAATAAATGCTTAAATTTTCTTTTAAATTATAAAAATTTAATTTTCAATGTATAATTTCTGTCCGACTTTATCAGGGAAGGGGGCTGATAAATTATATGCTCTAAAAGGGAGCAGTAGTCTAAAAAGGTTTGGGAAACACTAATATACACCATAGATATAGATACCGTAAACCGTCTTATTAACAGACTCCTTATCACCAGATTTCGGAAATAGCGGACAAAATCTGTTCATTGCGAATATCAGGAATATCAGGAAACTGACACCAATGAATGGAAAGTAAGGGTTCAGTTTTGTATTATAGTTACATGTAAATAGAACCCCCTCTAAAACCCTTAAAAATGTTTGTGTTTTTTTAACCCAGACCCATTTCTACTTGAAGGAACATTATGTGGGATTATGGATAGGCAAATTGACACAGTCACATGACTGCACCAAGATGTTCAGTAGATGTCACTTAGTACACTTCATGAGTTAAAATCAGGGATAAAATATAATATTATATAAGAGACTGTGCAGAGCAATTAAATTGTATATGACACTTAGTACACTTTATGAGTTAAAAGCAAGGATAAAATATAATATTATATAAGAGACTGTGCAGATCAATTAAATTGCATGTGACACTTAGTACACTTGATGAGTTAAAATCAAGGATAAAATATAATATTATATAAGAGACTGCAGATCAATTAAATTGTACGAGCCACCGGTGTCATAGTGGGTTATTATGGGTTATAAACCAATTAGCCAAGTTCTTCCCCATGGTCCACTAAGTACGCATACTAAATTTGGTTGAAATTTGGCACAGTGATAGAGAGAGCCAGTTGTTTTATACATATAGATTATTTTATATTCTCTTACAATGTTAATTATATCTATGTACTGTGCCAATATGAATTTGTGGTATTTTTATGTTTTTTTTTGGCTATTTGTTTTTTTTTATTCTGGTAATACCAGACAATCAGTATTAATGGACACCTGCTCCCCCTATTAGTCTGTTGATAAGAGGGTGGACAGTATATCAATATAATTATGAAAGCCGAGCACATTTTTACAGCCATTAAAAGAGCTCGCTAGAATAAATGTTAATTCCCCTTGACTACACAGACAAAGAAATAATTGCTCAACCTATCTAATTTATATTTCTCATAAATCTTACACAAAACTGAATTTGTAAATTTTTTTCAGTAGGGATATAAAGATTTTTTGGCAAAGTAGGATGACTTAACCATCAAAAATGGATTGCACCATGAGGACCGATTTGACTGATCACTGCTAAAGAAGCTAACATTTTTTTTTTTGTAAAGCATTTTTATTAATTTTTGACTACTATTTACATTCATCCTAATTTTTAGTTTGTTTAATCACAATTTCAGTAAGGCCGGCACGGCAGGGTTATTGTTTTATTCGTTTAGTGTAAACCATTTTGCACATTGTGATTTAAAAAAAAAAACTACTAAAAATTAAGATGAGAGTCAAAATTAATTTTTGACTGCTATTTAAGCAGTCAAAAATTAATAAAAATGGTTTACAATACTTGATTTAATGAAAAAATAAAATAATTGTTTTTTACTAAAACTCAAACAGTCAATTAGTAAAAAAGTAAAAGCGGTGATCAGTTAAATCAGTCCTTATGATGCAATCTATTTTTGACGGTTAAGTAGTCCTACTTTGCCGATTTATTTTCTCACAAGACACACAGCAGGGTTCAAAAGTGATGTCTGGCCTAGGAAAATTGACACTTTGAATAAAGTCACAGTAAACAAGCTCATTCAACGGCATATCACTGCCGACTGAGTAACCCTATGAGAGAGTGACTGTTCACACATGTGCAGTAAGGTCCCCACTGATTGATTGCCAAGTTGCATCAAGGCTGTGCAAACCGGTTCTTGAGATATCCAAAATGGCTGGATACTTTCCCACACAGACCTTGTATGCTTTCAGATCTGTACTTTTAGAGTCTTCTTTTAAATGATTCGCTCAGAAATCAAGCGAGACAAGCGATGAAGGATATCTATTCATTCGCAGCATTTGTTGTACCCAATGTCTCGTCTCGTTTCTGTCAGGAATACTGGGAGAATTACAAGTGATTCAGCAGCCAAACAACCTTTGAATTCAGGGACACCCAAACCTATTTCTAATCAACCAATGACACGAGACAGCCTATTCAAATATTCGCATATACTCACACACAGGCTTGGCAAATTAGTTTACATAAAAACAAATCAATAGAAGCTAGGGACTAAACAAAACTAAATGACTTAATTAGTCTGAAGAAGTCATTCAAGAATAAAAATAAATAAAAGAAAATTGTACTCTTAGTTAACATATAAACTTCTAAAATTCTTTTTGGTGTTTTTTTGTTCTTTATTGATTTCTTCTGTTTTATGGATGTGTTTGTGTTGTTTTGGGGATTTTTTGTTTTTATGGATGTTTTTGTGTTGTTTTGGGTTTTTTATGTTTATGGATGTTTTTGTTTGTTTTGGGGTTTTTGTTTTGTTTTATGGATGATTTTGTGTTGTTTTGGAGGATTTTTTAGTCATTTTATGCTTTTCTGTTGTTTATTGAGCTTTTTTGTGTTTTTTGCTGTTTTCTTTTTTTGATGTTTTTTAAATGTTTTTTGTGCTTTTTGTTATTGTTTTTTTTGGGGGGAGGGACAGGGTTTCAGGGGAGCTGTGCCAGATTTAGGCATAAGTTAAATGAGCTACAGCTTAGGGCCTGAAAAATATTTAAAAGGCGTTTATGTTTTTGAGTTTTTTGAGACATTCTGTCATAATCTTTCAATAAAAGGGCTCCAAGCTTTATCTAGCTTAGGGCCTCACCAAGTCTAAATCTAACACTGGGGTGGGGGTCTTTAAAGGGAGTTACCAAGTAAAAATTAAAGAAACTCTACACCAGTGGTTCTCACCGTGAACACTAGCACGTCCTGGGGGTGTTGGTTCATTTCAAGGGGGTGTTGAGGTGACTAAGGGCCTTAAAGGGGCGTTTGAACTTCTAGAGTAGGCGTTATGGAGATTCCATAAATAACTATAATTCTGATTTACAAATGGCTGTTGTTTAGTAGTATCTACTTAGGCCGTTATTAAATGCTAACTTCGCTAACCATTCCTTCCATACAAGTAACTGCTGAGTGGTGAATTATTTTGCTTAATACACTGTAGTGTTACTGTTATTCTATGGATACACATTTAAAATTATCTCCCTTGCTGTTGTTTTCAAACAAAGAATATGTATGTATCTGAAGTCACTGTAAAATAATTTTGAGAAGCGCTTTGAAGATCTAATTGAAGATACATATATGTATCTATGTATCTATCAATGTATCCAGACTTCGCCCGACCCTAACCATTCATAGTAGAAACATGAAATTTTGTACTCAGTGAGTAGGGAAAATATTTTTTTTGTTTTTTTTAAATTCCCCCCCATAATAAGATTTTAGTGGGAGGTTCAATATGCAATGTAAGTTTATGCTAAATTGGTCACTAGTTTGTGCCAGCTTGTTTTTTGAAAATTCAGACCTTTTTTTAGTAGTTTATTCATTGATCGTCCCTTTTTCCAACTTTTTAATTGATCACCCCCAACACAGCATATATGGGTGGTGGTGATTCATAATTTCCCTTGGAATGCTAGTTGTTGATGTCATCTAAGTTCTACTATCAGATAAAGAACATTTTAACCCATTAACTGCAGATGCAAATTTCCATCAGTCACAAAATGGACCCTTCCACTTAAAGTTACAGATGACTTTTTCTGCTTGTTTCTATCATTCTTTGCCTGTAACTTTAAGTGGAAGGGTCCATTGTTTACAGAAAAAACAAACTGTTCAGCTTATTTTGCTTCACTGTGTATAATCAAAGTTACCACCACATTTAGAACACTGAGCTGCTCCTGCCACAGTGAAAGGGTTAAAAAAATTGCTTACTTCCAAGATCAAGTTTGGTTATATTAAATCAGACTGATAAAAAGGAGACAATATTAGAGAGGGGGGGATACAAGGTCAGATAGAGAGACAGTATTGGGGGAAGAGAGAGAGAGAGAGAGAGAGTGAGAGAGAGCGCGAGAAAGACAGGATATGCTTGAGAAAGAGAAAGTGAAAAGAGACTGTGTTTTTGTGTGTGTGAGAAAGAGAGAGAGAGAGAGAGAGAGAGAGCATGCTTGACATAGAAAAGGATTGACAGAGGGTAACAGAGAGAAAAGAAATTATACTTGTGAGAGAGAGAAATACTATGCTTGACACAGAGAGAAAGAGTGACAGAGAGACTGTGATTGACAGAGAGAGAAAGGGGACTATGTTTGACAAAGGCTGAGAGATAGAGAGACAGCGCTACAGAGAGAGAGAGAGAGACATAGTATTAGATTGAGGGAGAAAAAGAGCGACTGTGCTGGAGAGACAGCAGTAGAAAACTAGAAAACACTCAGAGAGCGCATACCTCTGCCAACACCATTGTCAGGGGAGGTAATTGTGCATGGATCTGCCCCAAAATGTAATCACTTCTTCCGTGACCCTTCCACAAAATTACATAGAAAATCACAGAGAACTTTTGGAGATATTGTGTGGACAAACACAAGAACCTTTGGAGATAGCTATCCACAGGATATCTCCAAGAGTTCTCAGTGAATTCCAATGGCATTTTGTGGAAGGGTGGACAATAGGCCATGGAAAAAGTGATTAAATTCTGGGGCAGATCCATGCACAATTACCTCCCCTACATCGTATTTATATGTACACACCACATATTATCGCTAAAAGTTCATGTCTGTCCACGCGATATCTCCAAAAGTTCTCCATGAATTTAAATTAAATCTTATGAAACGGTGGACAATAGGTTCCGGAAGAACTGATTAAAATTTGGCACGGATCCATGCACAATTACATCCCCTTTGTCATGAAAGTGTACATGAATGTATGATATGAAAATGGAAAAATATCTCTCAATCAAAAATTAACCACCTCTTCCTTACCCCAAAATTTCATAGAAATCGATTAGGTACTTTTGGAGATATCATATGGACAGACGGACAGACAGATGTGACCAAATACATATACCTCCCAACTTCGTTGACAGAGATAAACAAAGTTTAATTGACAAACACAAATCCATATAACACATATGGATAATGTAAGACTGTCAAATGGATGACTGGACCCTGTCAAGGTTGACACTAAGGGTAGCAGCTTTTTTGCTGCTACTGCCTGGGTAGGTAAGGTAGTTATAGGAGAGGGGTTTGCCCAAGGGCTCATTCACCTACTCACTTCTCCATCAACCACTGTGGTATGCCTGTGATATGACATTTTGTTAAGATATCTGGTGACGAAAAAGGGATGTAGGTTCATGCCTTTCCCAAGAGCATTAGTGAAAAGCATACATAATCAGCCTCAACCAGAATATGAACTTGTTTTGCTTGTTGAATACGTTGAGTTAAAAGCCCTTGTCATAAAATCAAGAAATCCAAAACTAAACTAGCATTCCAAGGGAAATTATGAATCACTGCCACCCATATATGCTGTGTTGGGGGTGATCAATTAAAAAGTTGGAAAAAGGGGTGATCAATGAATAAGCACACCTTTTATTGGGCTGTGATCACTAAAATAGGTCTGAATTTTCAAAAAACAAGCGGGCACAAATTAGTGACCAATTTAGCATAAACTTACATTGCATATTGAACCCCCCCTAAAAACCTATTTTCCTACTCATTGGGGGGAGTGTGCAAAATTTCAATTTTGAACTTTGTTCGCTGATTGTATTCATCTTGTTTCAAACACTGGTGTAGTGTTGCTTTCATTGATTTCCTTAGCAATAAAAATAATCTTTTTTTCATGTGAGTGTGAATGCAGACCCCATAGAAATCAACAATTTTTTTTTGTAAAATTTGTTCTAAAATTTTACGGTAGGTAAATTGTGACCTGCAGATTTCGAATATGACTTTGTTTTTCCTCTGTGATGCGTAGTTCTCGACTTATAAGTGTACAATCACACACTTTACTACTTAATAATATAGAAGCCCAGTGAAGAATTTTGCCTGTCTATCGCCTTGTGTGTGATGTCATCATAATGCATAAACAGTGAATGCCGATTTTAAAAAGTATTCAACAATTGAAAAACAAACAACATCCACAGTTTTTACCTGATCTTGATAATGGTTGAAAGTGTTAATCAGAAACGTTTATTCACAATATTCACATTCATTAGATCCAGACATGCTTTCTCTTGTATGTAAACAAGAAAAGTTGACTGAAAAGTTCCTTGTCTATCTTCTTCAATCAAACTCATATCTAAGGTTTATGCAAATGTTCTTAGCAGCATATATTGCTCTATGTTAGGGAAATCTTAGAACTGTCTTTAAAGTGTATTACTTGTGCAATCAGTGAACTGTAGTAGCCTCAGAAAAAATTCAGATGCTAAAAAGGTCTGGTTACTCACAAAATAGAAACCATCACATGACCAACATCTTTTGACAGCATGCCATGTTGGGGTGATCAATTAAAAAAATTGGAAAAAGGTGATCAATGAATAAGTTATTACTCTCGCCTATTGTAGGGTGGTGATCATTAAAAAGTCCTAATTTTCAAAAAACAAGCGTGAACATGGCCAGACACAAACTAAGGGACCAATTTAGCATAAACTTACACTGTAAATTGAACCCACCACTAAAAACACATTTGAGTGAGAAATTTTTTAAAAACCCCAAAAATGTTTTTTCCAACATAACAAGGAGTAAATGTTGAAATTGTCAGCCCTCTAGCTCCATTGGTGTGGCCTGTACATGCAACACATAGATAGATAGATAGATAGATAGATAGATAGATAGATAGATAGATAGATAGATAGATAGATAGATAGATAGATAGATAGCCAACCAGCCAGACTCACTTGAGAATTGAAGAAACCTATCTTTTTAACAGTTTCAAAACAAATAGTTCCAGTTCAAGTCATGTATCGTAGATTTTGCAAGTGCAGGGTCGCGGAATACTTTCTGAGATCGTATATGCAGATACTTCAGTTATGTTCAAAATTGTTAAAGCAGAAGGTGGGGCCAGGTTGGCATGGTCCTACAATTTTATGGGGGCCTATGATTTTGAGGGGGCCTACTCCCCAGTAGTGGCTTAGCAATAGGTATGAACAAAATGGACGAAAATTTCAGCAGAAAATTTACGAGAAATGTAAACATCTGGAAAAAATCAGCATAGTATTCAATCTTAATAAAATTTTCAATACTTATTTATTAAAGGACGAATTTTTAAAAAATAAAATTTTCCATTCCAAATTTTGAAGAAGAATAATTTGTTTTCCTATGATTCCTACCCCACCTTTTATTAATTTGATGATTTATTTATTTTATATAATCATGCTTTCGTTGATTTTTACACATTTAACAGATATATCCCTCGAGATACTAATTATGTTTACCTTTTTTAGAATAATATCCAGGTATAGCTGGAACGGAACTCTTACTTTTGGATTAAAAAAACAGGAAAATTAAGTAAAATAATGGGGTTTTTTTGGCAATTTTTTAGTTTTCTAACTTATAACTCAGGCTTTTGATCAGTGAAAGACAAACTTTTTTTCACTCAATATACTTTTAAAAAAAAGATTTTTCGGAATTTTTATCGATTATTCCGATATTTTTTTAATTTTTTAAATGTATATTTTTATTCTTTTTTTATCACGGTTCGACTAAAACTTATATAAAATATTATAACAAGAATGCATAATTAAATATAGCGAATGATGAAAAAATATTTAAAATATATGATTTTTTATATATTTTATTCTGTTTTTTGTTTATGTAAATCGACTGCTATTTCAAATTATTTTTTTGTTGCACGACACAGCTGTGATGCATTTTAATCTAAATGTTTGTTTATTTTGTTCATACTTACTTAGCAAGAAGTGGGCGGTTATTCTGTTCTATTACTTAACTTGTAAGTACATCATATACACTACATGTATATACCCAAAACATATAATTACAAAAATACTTACTTAACGAGCAACTTGAAATGGGGCCTAAATTTCCCATTTGAGCTGGACCTATTGTCAGCTCAGCCCGGCACTGAAAATAATCAACGTGTTTACTAGACGAGTCATGGGAACAATCCCACGCAATTATCTGCAGTAAATTGTACGACATGTGTTGTTAAAGGAATTTGAAAAATTTACTACTAGCTTTGTTTTCGAGTTTATAAATAAACCCGAAAACGACAGTTCTCTATTCTAATTCTGCAAAAGCACCAACAAAAAACTGCGTATCATTATCTAATTGGTAAAACAACGTGACTTTTGATTTCTTTTTTCTTTCTTTTTTTTTGTACTATCGCATTCCTGCGGTCCATTTCAGAATGCGGCTTCTGCGGCCTTCGGGGTGTTAGTGTAGTATCTGTTCTTCTTACGTCACCGAAACATGTGAATTATTGTTTGTTTGGGATTAAGATATTTGCTTTTTCTTTCTTTCTATCGGTACTAACTAATAACACTAGAATAATAATAATCTGCGTCCCTTTTCATTTTTTTCTCCATTCTAAAAAAAAATATGTGAACATTATTAGATTGGTCGTCAAATTTCATTTTTTTTTTTGGTAAACTTAAGAAAAGCCGGCAGAATGTACAGTATAAAGTTTCCACACACCCAACACACGCGATATTAAAAACGGTGAACAAAAGTGAAAACAATTTAATTTATTTAAAGCAATAACATTAACAATATTATTTACGTATATACATCTGTTTTTCTTTTATGAATTCTCTTATTTCTTTTTATGTAGGCATCGTTTTTAACATCGATGCGACAACTAAGGGTTTGAAACTTTACAATCGGGACCACATTGTGTCGAAAATTCGTTCGAAAGATGAATTAAGAAAATTATTTCGATGTTTAAAAAAACACGTTTGTTTTGTGTATCGAATTGTTTTTTTAAAAAGACACTAAATTAGATTTAATCAGTCAAATAGATTAAAAAGCAATTGAATAGTCATTTTGTTTTTTGTTGGTGTTTGTTTTTTCTACTATTTTATTTTTGTTTTCCCCCCGTCTAATCAGTGGAAGAATCACTAATCACTGAGTCAACCTAAGAATCATGTTGAAGGAAGAAGCATAAAAATAAAATAGAAAATCTATTCTTTCTCCTTTCTTACGCAAATAACCACCCTCCTCCTCTTTGCTGTCAAGGAAATAAAATAAACACAGGAGTGCGTATTATACACAGAAACAAATAATGATGATATCATCACAAACCAGTCCGTGCACTGAACAGAAACAAATGCTGCTTAAAACAAGGGTACCTGTTGTGTTCCCTAAAATCAAATTTTGTTTAAAAGACGAAAAAAAAGTAATAGAATGGGGATCGCGTTTTTGACTGGTATTAGATGGGAAAATGAAAAAAGAAAACTAGGGTCATTATCTAATTCAATTGATCTACCACTACCAGTGATTCTGATCTGAACGTAGTGTGCACGCCCCAGAAGGGGGCAATGTAAATATATTGGGGGCAATTTGGAATTTGGGTGTAAAGAGCAAAAGCCACAAAGCATACCGTGGCTCAAAACAAATAATTTCTTTAATGTTTCTTTTCTACTGGTTCTAAAACTAAATTTCGGTAAATTTCCGAATTTAACATTACACCTTTTTTTGAACGCCAAATTTGTTTTTATGTTTTAAGAAAGACATCAAATCTTTTTAGTTGTCGAGATTCACGCTTTATCATTGGTGGTATCATATCAAGCCCACTATTGCCTGTATTTTCTTTAACAGTAACACCCACTCGATACAGGAAAAGGAGAATCGCGGACCATAGATTGCGAGTGTCAATGATGACCCTATGTAATAAAATACCCTCTTTCCTTACAATAAACGTGTTATCGAAGTCTGCTTTTTGATTGGAAGAATATGGTTCTTATAAAAGCCATCAATGATTCAATATCTAAACTTCTACGAAATTAAGGAATTGAGATGAACAGGTAGAAAGACGTCAGACGAAGTATAAGACGGTATGTGTGTAAAACCGGCAGCAGTGGTACATGGTTTATTTTCTTCACGGATTTGTAAATTACCATGGCATACCATGACATTGAATCTTGTTTTTTCTTATAATTTTATTTATTTACCTTGTTTTGAATTTAAAACATGCCTTATTTTGATCTTGATGGCATAGACAGTCTTTTTAAGTCAACAAAAAGTAAAATAATAAAAATACAATATTTTTTTAATAGGAAAAAAATAAAGCCAAAAATGTAAATGAAAAAAAACACACACACACTCTTTGCGACAATTCACAGCTCTTGTACATGCCACAGTAGAGAAACACGACACGAAAACGAGCAGCAAGTACGTGTGGTCATGTGACTACCTTGTCGAAAAGCGTACTTGTAGGTCAGCAGCAGGGAAAATACCGTCTCCAGGTGATTTTCAAACTCAGTTTTCGATCTTATATATT
>VCCN01006000.1:2738974-2751159 GCA_006491835.1 Architeuthis dux | reverse complement strand
CATGGAAAGAGCAATGTTAGGGATAACTCTAAGATATAGAAATAGATCAACATCTATCAGCATGGATCAGAGAGAGGACTAGAGTGAAAGATATTATACAAATAATTAAGCAGCAAAAGTGGAGATGGGCTGGTCACCTAGCAAAAAAAAATGACAATAGATGGGGGAAAAGACTAACCGACTGGTGCCCATGGGACAGTAAACGAAGTAGGAAAAGACCAGACACAAGATGGAGGGACGAGATAGAAAAGTTTGCCGGTAAGACTTGGCAGAGGCTAGTACAAGATAGGTTGTTATGGAAAGAAATGGGAAAGGCCTTTATCCAGCAGTGAACATATAACGGCAGCTGCTGATGATGATGATATTTTCTTTATGAATTAAATCCACAATTTGCCATATAAAGTATACTTGAAATCTCCTTGTAAAATCCTGAAATACCTATAAATTAAAGTATTTTTGAATTCCTCGTGTCTGAAAACCATGATTAAGCCTTTTAAATTACTCAGATATGTCAACTGGGAGACGAGATATGAAATTCTGTTTTTTTTGGTGTGTGCTGGCGGCCATTTTGCTTTATGTAAATGAAGTAGTTCTTCCCAACTTTTTTCTTGGGAACATCTTTTTTCTGAAAGAGGACATCCTAAGGAACATTTTGGTACCCTAAATGTAGGATCATGGGGTGGGGGGAACGGTAGGCCCTGCTGGCCCTCGGATTAGTACTTTCTATTAGAATAGAAATCGGCCTCATGACGCTCAATAATCGGCCGATGCCGATTACCTCAATATGTTAAATATCGGCCCGATTAAGCGGCCGACCGATTAAGCAGCCGACCGATTAAGCGGCCGCCCCTTTAAGCGGCCGCCCGATTAAGCGGCCGACCTCTAGTTGCTTTAGTTTCGTTGATTCGTTCACTCCATTGGAGACAATTTAGACCATCTGAATAGTATTAGAAACTGTCAACATAGGTTTCTTCAGTTTTTGAGTGATTCTGCCTGGCTGGCTATCTATGTATCTATCATCTATCCATATGCCACGTGTACATGCTGAACCAATGGAGCTAGGGGGCTGCACATTTAAACATTTACTCCTTATTAGGTCAAGGGAAAATCTCCTCCATAATAGGTGTTTAGTGGTGGATTCAATTTACAATGTAATTTTATTTAGTGGTGGATTCAATTTACAATGTAATTTTATAAATTGATCCCTAGTTTGTGTCCGCTTGATTATGGAAAATTTGAAAAAAAGTGAGAGAAGTAACTTATTCATTCGTCACCCCTTTTTTTAATTGATCATCCCCAAAACATCATGCTGCCAAAATATGTTGGTAACATGTTGGTTTCTATTGAGTGTTCTTTTTTTTTCTTTTTGGAAATTCACCCCGCAAATAGGCGGGGGGCACTTTACATTTCTAAGTGTATACTAAATTTGTCACGTCATTTTTTTTTTTTAATTCGGACTTTTTTTTAATGATCACCGCCCAACAAAAGGCGAGAGAAGTAATTTATTCATTGATCACCCCATTTTTCAATTTTTTAATTGATCACCCCCAACAATACGTCGGTTTCTATTGATTGACTGACCAGACTTGTATGGTGTATTGTTTTGCATCGTTCGAAAAACGCTCAGCATGTCTCTGTTAACGCCACATTTTCGGCCACATAAAACATACTGCTTACCCCCAAAACTTTTGCTTCAACCCCCCCCCCCCCCTCCAGTCCCATTATACCGATTTCGTGTTATTTTTACGCCCTGGTGTCAAATTAATTTTTTTAGGAATTGCCACTTTTAGCTATTTATTTTCATTATTGTGATAATAATGTAGCTACTTTTAGCCACTGTCAGCTATTTTTAGCCACCAAATTTATTCTGTACAAGGATGTCAAATTTGTGAACACTATTGTCCGATTTTGAGAAAACTGATCTGGCAACCCTGGTACTGACACAACCCATTAAGCACGATGTCATCTCACTTCTTATTCATAGAATTTATAAATTAAAATTAATGTACTAAATACCCGCACTAACGGGCGGATTAATTGCTGTCAAAAAAAAAGAATTGATAAAATAGGTAGATAGGTAGGTGGAAGTCAGATAGTGTTTAATTTAATTTGCAAATCACCTTTCCCCACGCCCCAAAAAAACAACATATTTTGGGGAGTGATTTGCAAAAACTAATTTGCTAAAGATCTTTCCTAGGGTCACGTTTGTACACAATTTCATGGGGTTATGCTGTGTGGTTTTTGTGAATTTTAAATGGGTTTTTTTTCCACGGTCTCGGAAAAAGCATCTTCCTCTTTCTCTCAGCCCATCTCTAAACTAACCACTGTTTTCCCTATTACTCTCCCATCCTCCCTAAAAACAATACAAAGTATCTATTCGCTCTGCGAATAACCTATTTTTCAGTAGCAGTCAAGCAGCAACTGAAAGAACCCGTGAAAAAAAATGGGTACAGTTTAGCATGAATTTACAATGTAAATCGACCTCCCCTAAAAATATAGTTTGGGGATGGTTTTCAAAAACTAACTTGCTAAAAAAACCTTCTCCGGGGTCCCAGTAATACACACAGAACATTTCATGGGTTTATGTTGTGTGTAGACTGTCACATATGGACGTACGGATGGATGACCATTTGGTGAATTATAGTGTGATTTGCAATAAATGAATAAATAAATAAGGGGAAGTTATTCAATAATTAGCATTTAATATACCTGTAGTTATCTCCCTTGAGAAATCTGATAATTATAAATATAGATAAACGGGGAAGCGCGTACACACACCCCACACTATTATTACTCATTTAAAGGCCGCATTCATCGGCCGTTAAGCTCGATGTAGTCACTTCCTATTTATAGAATGTATACTTTCTTCATTCTGGAGACGTTCAATTCCTTCCTCAGTGTTGCCAATTTAGCGCGTTTCCCGCTAGATTTGGCGCGTTTCGCGCTAGATTTAGCGCGTTTCTTGTTTTGGCAGTGCGTAAAACGCGCTAAATTAGTGCGTTTTCGCCTAACATATTTTGGCCATTTCTGGCCCTTTTCCGGCTATTTTTGACCATTTGTAGCGTAGTTTTGGTGGTTTTTGGCCATTTCTGGCAATTTAAAAAGATTTAGCGCTTTTTGGCAGTCAAACTAGCACGAAAATATTTTTTGAGTTGACAACACTGCTTCCTCATCTGTCTCTTCTCCCCCACCCGCTCCAACTTGCCATTTCCCCCTTATTCTGAAGAAGCCCTTTCCTCATCTCCTCTTTGTTGACCTTTCACTCTCATTCTGGAGATGGTCATCTCTTTCCTCATATGTATCTTCTTTGTCCAGGAATGTCCTCTTTTCTTACCTCGATAAGGCATAGTTTATAACAGAAATTAGTAAAGATTACAGAAGGACAACATCGGATCATTATTATCAGGGTAAGCGCGAATACAGACCCCACCACGGTATAGCACTAACAAAATTGTCGCTATGATGTACCGTTTTTATTGTGTTACGGTAGCCAACCAACAAACAAATCGGATCACTATAATAATCTATATTCTGATGATAATCTTTTGTTTTATGTATTGTATGTAGCTATGTATGTATGCTGCCGTAACTCAGCAAAAACGGCACATGGTTGACAGTTTCTTTTCAGCGCTACACCCTCCAAATGCTCTAACTTGAAGAATAAAACAAATATATGTAATTTACATTCTGTTTTAAGTGGCGGGTTCAATTCACGAATAATGCTGAACTAGACCCGTATTTTGTGTCCACCGGGTGTGACATAGACGTAGAACGTTTTGACTTCATGAGAGAACTTTGTGACTTCGTAAGAGAACGTTTATTCTGATTACACTTTTGGGGGGAAGTTAGTTTTTTTTACCTGACCCTATATTCTGATGACACGTTTTTCCCTTTCAGGGTTCCAAAATTGTGGGAAACTTTTCTTTTTTAGGGGTCAAAAGTGAGGCGGAACTTTTTTTCTCTTTTGGGGTTCAAAATCGAGGGATAACTATTTTTCTTTTTTAAGGGTTAAAAGTGAAGGGAAACGTTTTATCCTTTATGGGAGGAAATACTAATTATAGAGTTGTTTCCCTTATTTATTTGCAAATAATTATAATAATAATTCGATACAAAGGAAGTGACTTGACATCGAGCTTATTAACCAGCGATGGCCATCTTTAAGCGAATATATGTAGAAATTGGATCATTATTATCATGGTAGGCGCGAACGCGGACCTCACAGTTTTATGATAAAATTGTAAATTGAACTGGAAATTGTTTTATTCTACAAGGTAAAACATTTAACGGTAACGCTAACAAAACTCTGGCTACGGTGTGCCGTTTTTGCTGTGTTACGGTATCATACATACATATATATATACATACATACATACATACATACATACATACATACCAGGCACGGGCCGTCGGGGTAGGCAAGGTAGGCACTGTGTAACGAAATGCACCCAGATCGTATTACCGGTAGCCGTTAAAAGGGGCCAGATTTATAAATAGGAGGGAGCTGTGTTAAACTGCGCACGTGACAAGCTGGACAGCTCGTATTACAAACTGGACAGATCGTATTACCGGTAGCCGTTAAAAGGGGCCTAGATTTGAAAATAGGAAGGAGTTGAGATCTGAAGCCGTTAGTGACAGGTTGCACACAGAGGCTCCCTGCCCGTCAGGGAGGAGGGGAGAGAAAAACGGTTAGAAGCAGTTAGCGGGTTTAGATTTGAATCCAGCAGCGACAGGTCGGAAGAGGGTGAACCCTTGACTTGGCTCTTTCACCTGGGAGGGTGGAAGAAGGAGGAACAACCCTTGATTTCTTATTTCGAAAACTGAATGAAACAGAATTCCGAAAACCGGTCCAGAAAAGAATCTATATCGACGGAAATAAAACCACAGATTTCCTATTGAAGAACCTGAATTTTGTCGTCTTTTCTCTCCACCCACGTAGGCGAGGCTTTTCTCAGAAATTAATTTCCATCAATGGAAAGTTCAGTTCCCGTCAACAGACCCGGACCGAGAGTCGTCAAAATCATCATCATCATTCTCACACACACACACACTCTCTCTCTCTCTCTCTCTCTCTCTCTCTCTCTCTCTCCATGAAGAAGAAGTTCAACCGGCGTTATACTACAACTGCCTGCCATGAGTAAAAGATCAACATTTCCAATTCATTATAGCATTGTAACTTAATCCACTAAATTCAGTGTATTATTCAGTAAATTGTTATTATTCTCATCGTAGAATTATCGCGTGACTTCACCCTCAGTATATAAATGAACGTAACTATTTAAAACCTCACGTGCTGTGATAGCTGCTTCTTAGATACATTTGACAACGGCCTCGGAAAGGCAGCTCGAATTGTGCCTTTAGCTACAATCAGACGGCTGACCTATATTCGGGGAAGACCTTTCTAAGCCAAATTTCTCTGAGACACTTTTTTCTTCTTCTATACTACCATGCCTAAAACGGTCTATCTCTATTAACCACCCTACCACTCCGCTACATTTACATTTGATAAAAAAAACACGTAGAGAATCAATAGGAACATTTTCAGAACCAAATATACACACGCATTTTAAAAGTCTACTAAAATTCAAATAATTAATGAAAGTTAATAAAACTTTCGGTCTTTATTCATTGATTAGTGAATTTGTGAAAAGTTTACTCTGTAAAAAAATAGTGGAAATGTGTTTTTTTACGTAAGAACCATCTCTTAGTTAATTTATGTCGTATCAGTAAATATCGGACAACAACGAAAAGTGTTCACGTTATAAAAAGGAGAATGTGATTTTTTATCTGAAATTAGTTTGATCAGGGTTAATGCCCTCAATTTGAAACATTTAAAACTGCAATATAAACTGGAATTCCAAGGGAAATTAGGAATCACCGCCATCTATATATTTTACCTCGTAAATTAAACAGTGGGCAGTGATCACTAAATAGTCCAAATTTTCAACAACAAAAAAACAAGTGAGAATGCTGCTATACACAAACTAAGGGTTCAATTTGGCATAAACTTACATTGTAAATTAAACTCCCCTATAAAAACCTATTTTGGGGGAATTTTAAAAAAAACAATAAAACGTTTTCTCTACTCATTGAGGGGAGTGTGAACGGTTAGGGCTGGGCGAAGTCCGGATACATAGATAGATACATAGATAGATACATATAAATGTCAGAACGCATGAATAACCTAAAGCGAGCAACAGTATATACTATGAACGGTTAGGGCTGGACAAAGTCCGGATACATAGATACATAGATACATATACAAGTCAGAACACATGAATAACCTAAACCCAACAATAAACCAGTGGTGTGGGTAGCGATGATTAAGTGAAGGACTGCTTTGTTTAGCAACTTTTTAGTTTTATTTATTAAAATATATTGTAGATTTAAGGTGTGTAAAGGCTTTTGTTAACAATTTACTTTATAAAGGTCGACCGACCGCCTACCCTGAGCAATTACTCACGGCACGTACCTGATACATACATATATACTGCAGTATCTTGGGTGCCACCATTTATTTTATGGGTAGGGTAGCAACCGGTAAGACCACCCGTGGCATCATGTGTACTTATTAGATATAAAATGGCGCCACCTACTGTGACATCGTAACTGTTGGCTTGTGTTTATATTGTAATAATATCAAGCGGATTTCCCTGAGCAGGATACTACGCATACATACATACATACAGCAATACGGCAAACTTTTCTATCTCGTCCCTCCATCTTGTGTCTGGTCTTTTCCTACTTATTTTACTATCCCATGGGCACCAATCGGTTAGTCTTTTCCCCCATCTATTGTCATCTCTTCTTGCTAGGTGACCAGCCCATCTCCATTTTTGTTGCTTTATTATTTGTATAATATCCTTTACTCTAATCCTCCCTCTAATCCATGTTGATCTTTTTCTATCCCTTATCTCTAGTATTGCTCTTTAAACTATTCACAAAAATAATCACAAACAGATTAACAGGCACTCGAGACAAAAATCAACCAAACATAGCAGGATTTTATTATTTGTAGTGGAACATTACACAATCAATTCTGAGTCAGTTGACTACATATCCCCATCTAAACCTGTTTAAAAGATCTGTTAAACTTGTTACATTTGATTGCTTCTGAAAATATTTTTCCTGTGGAAATACGTCAGTTTGACATAATCTATACATATTTTATTAAACACCGCTACCCACAACGCTGGTTTAAATACTGTTGCTGGCTTTAGGTTATTCATGAGTTCTGACATTTATATGTATCTATCTATGTATGACCAAACTCTATAGCATTGAAACTCTCTTGCCAAAAATATGAATATGTTGCTGTCCAAAGATGGGTACACCACTACGAAAGAGTATTTTTGGCAACAGAGTTTCAGTGCTGGAGTGTTTGGTCATAAATAATACATGATAATATCCGTTGTGTAATGCTCCACTAGAAATAATAAAATCCTGCTATGTTTGGTTTAGAAGACAATTAACTTTCTATAAAATAGTGGTAGGGGTGTACTTATTTATGGGCGATACTGTATTTTGTTTGTTTTGTTTAACGGCACATCGACCCTTGGTGGGTCATATAGTGCCGGATTCAGTAGGGGGGGGATCCCATGTCCCCGTGACTAGAGACTTGAGGGGGGAGAATCCCAAATTCCTGTCACTGAGACAAATGCCACGAGGGCCTGGATAAAGCGGGGTGTAGAGATCCCAAAAGCTTCTCAGGACGAATCCTGAGCATGCTAATGGTTATCACCTCCCGACCAGCTGGCCAAGATATCCCGTGCAACTTCTCCCAGGATGATACCCGAGCATGCCACAAGGACCCCCGAAGGGCCGTGGTTCTCTGAACTTCGCGGCCATGGCGGTTTCGAAGCACAGATAGGCGATACTATAACTACACACATACATACAAACAAACAGAAATTGTATCATTACGATATAGATTATGTTGCAAATTGGACTGAAAATTGCTTTATTCTTCAAATTAACGTTATTGCGCTAACAAAAATCTCTCTACGATGTGCAGTTTTTCCTGTGTTACGGTAACACATATACAAACAAACAGACAAACATACAGAAATCGAATTATTATCATAATTATTTTGTTTCCTGGTCGTATTTGCGACGCGGTGATTTGGGTCTCATTTTATCGCAACCCGATACTTTGTCGGTGTTTCTTACCATGGTATTCATAAAGCAATTGGACTGATAAACAAGCCATGACATTCCTCTCGTATTTATAACATACATGTTCGTAAATGCGGAGGACTTGTCAGTTTGGTTCAGTTGGTAAGAGAGCCGCCTATCGATCACTTGCCGGTGATTTTAAATCTAATTTTAATTTTATATATCGGTTTGAGCGTGTCGGGACTGACAAACATGGAAGAGTTTACTCCCCTAAATTAGGTGAGGATTGTTCTTGTTGTTGTTAGAACAAAGTCAACAAAAGTGTCCAGTTTTAACATGAAAATTCTCTTTTTTTCCCCTTCTTTTCTTCCATTGTGCTTGTAAAAACCTGTCCTGTTGTTCTTCATTTCTGTATCATACCCAGAAACGACCAGGCTGACAGCTCACAGCTTTTTATTTTGCTGTGTGAAATATGGCGTATTTACGAACAATGGAACATGTGTAAAGAAGGCGGAAGAACACACAAGGTAACACGGTGTTGTATGATTCATAAGCAGAACTACTTTAACTGAATAGCTCTTCGTTGGCAGAAGTAATACAAACTGACTAAAATATAAAGAAAGAATAATACTAAATGTTAGAAGTAGTTTCTTTATTAGAAACTACTTCTAACATTTAGTATTATTCTTTCTTTATATTTTAGTCAGTTTGTATTACGTCTGCCAACGAAGAGCTATTCAGTTGTGTCCGTCTTTCCGTCGTGCCGGCTGTCAGTCTATCTGTCCACAAGATATCTCCAAAAGTACTCAGTGTGTGTGCAACATTTCAAGTTTCTACTGTGAACGGTTGGGGCTGGGCGAAGTCCGGATACATAGATAGATAGATACATATAAATATCAGAACACATGAATAACCTAAACCCAGCAACAAAAACAACATTTTCCCTATTCAATGAGGGGAGTGCGTGTGCAAAATTTCAAGTTTCTACTATGAACGGTTAGGGCTGGGTGAAGATATAGATAGATACATATAAATGCCAGAACACATGAATAACTTAAACCCAGCAACAGTGTTTAAACTGATTTGTTGTAGATAGCGGTGTTTAACTAAACCCAGCAACAGTGTTTAAACCGGAATGTTGTGGGTAGCGGTGATTAACATCTCTCCATAACTATTTATGACTTTCTATGATTGATTGATTTGTTTAGCGGCATATCAACCCTTGATGGGTCATTTAATGCTGAAATCAGTTTAAAATCCCCAAAATAGTGTCTTGCGACTTTGGCAAACGGTTATTTTTTTTTAATTAGAGTCTTGCGACTTTGGTAAACGGTTATTTTTTTTAATTAGAGTCTTTCGTCTTCGGTGAAAGGTTGTTGTTTTTTCTTAGAGTCCTGCAAAACCAGGTGGCGATTGTTTGGTGGGGAGGTCTTACCCCTCTGCAGGGGATGCAGTCGGTGTATTTTAGACCCCAGCCGACAGGGCCGTTATGACTTTCTAATAAAATTTGATGTGAGTTATGCACTGATTCTGAATCAGTTGACTACGTATCCACATCTAAACCTGTTTAAAAGATCTTTTAAACTTGTTACATTTGGTTGTTTCTGAAAGTATTTTTCCTGTGGAAATACGTCAGTTTGACATAAAGTATACATATTTTATTAATCACCGCTACCCACAACACTGGTTTAAATACTGTTACTGGTTTTAGGTTATTCTTGTGTTCTGACATTTATATGTATCCATCTAAGTATCCGGACTTCGCCCAGCCCTAACCGTTCACACACCCCTCAATGTCCCCGTGACTAGAGACTTGAGGGGGACAATGGTTTTGTTTTGTTTTGAAAATTCACCCCCCCCCCAAAATAGGTTTTAAGTGGCGGTTCAATTTACAATGTAAGTTTATGCCAAATTGATGCCTTAGTTTGTGTCCGGAAATATCGGCGTGTGTGACACCGGATAATGCTGGAATCTTAAGTGGTCCTCGATAGAGCTGGAATTCGAAGTAGTTTTACGATATGGCTGGAATCTGTTGGAGGCAAAAATGGAAAACTTAAATTTAGTCTGACAAGTTTGTGTTAGTTGTGAAAATTGGGACTTTTTAGTGATCTAACAAAAGTTGAGAGGAGTAACTTATTCATTGATCACCCCTTTTTTTAATTGATCACACCCAACATGGCATGCTGCAAAAAGATGTTGGTATTCTAACTTGTTGGGGGTTTTTTTGTTGCAAATTTGGACTTTTTAGTGACCACTGCCCACCACCACTGTTTAATTCACGAGGTAAAAAAGGGCATATATAGGTGGCGGTGATTCATAATTTCCCGGGGAATGCTAGTTATGTTTATCTTCAAAACGACTCTTAGAGTTTTCAAAATGCTCCAGAAAATATTTTTGTGATATGAGTTGAACCAAAGAACTACAAAGAATCCTTCGTTACAGGTCACTTGCCTGATTTATTTGCTTGGTTAATTAATCAGCTTATTTTATTCAGTAAATTATTTGTTTAGTTCTTGTTGTGCATGTCAGATATTTTAATCAAAGCCATTAGAGGACAGAAAAGAAAAAAGAAATTAAATTGTTATTTAAATTGTTATTTAATAAGCTTAGTCTGTCCAACGACTACAATAGTAGGGCATTCAGTGTGGGTACTACTTCTTGGGAATTCAGGAGTAGCTACGAAGTACGTTCGAGGAAGAAAACACACACACGTTGTGAAACCGTGACTGTAACAAAAAGGCAAAACACACTGTGTTGAAAAATAAACATCGCGAATTTTATTTCCTTATATCAATTGATGAGAGTGGCCCCTTTGTTTACAAAACACGAGACGGTGTCAGAGCAAAACAAAAGATGCAAACAATCGTGGATGGTGAGCGATACAAAGTGCGTGGATTTGCAGTTCAATTCCGAGTGGCTGTGTCTCTGCCACTGTCTTCAGCTGCTATCTGCAGTTCTTTTCTACTATCTCTGCTATCTGCAGCCCGTCTCATCTCAGCTGGACTGTCCAAATAAATAGCATTTTGATTTCCTTTGTCTTGTCAGACTCAATTTAATTTAAATTTCCCCTTTTCGACTCCTACGTAAAACTACTTCGAATACCAGCCCTATCGAGGACCACTTAAGATTCCAGCATTATCCAGTGCCGCACACGCCGATATTTCCGATGCCATGTAGTATCCTGTTACAGAGGCTCGAAATGACTTATAATAAAATATAAACTTAATGATGGTAGAATGACTAACCGGGAGTAGTATTAAAAAGCAACATAAATAAAATGTAAGAAACACTAGTCAAAATAACAATAATAACAATTGACTTTTTCATCTAAGAAATTCGAATACTATTTCATTAAAGCTACTAGTGTAAAAAATGTAAACAAACAAGATGAAAGTGTACGGTGTTTGGAGAAGTAAAGAATATAGCTATATGGTTAAATGTGAAAGAGTCCTGCTGGTTGGCCTTTGTAGCCGAATCGGTAAGGCACTGCCACGGTAGGAGGGGGGCTGCTGCCACTTGACATTGGTCACGTAACGGTTTCTATTGAGAGACTAACCAGACCTGCTTTTTGATAAAAATTGATTCTTCTTAAAAAAGGTTTTTCTATATTAAAAAAAGGCCACAAATGTGATCAACCCAGTGAGGATCAGACTCACTACTCAGTTATAATAGACTGAAGGACTATCTTGCTTAACATTACCCTCTCTCCACCCCCAACCCCCACTCACACTCCCACCGGTGAGGAGGCACCGTATTTTATTAGCGTAATAAATAATCTCACACATATAGGTTGTCCCAAGAGTAACTCCCGATTTGTCCCAAAATTAATGCCGGTTCTAAGGGAAGCAACTTGTTTGGTTAATTATCAAGAGTATTCAATTTTACTGGTAATTTTAGACGTACTGGCGTGCTGAGTTGCTTCCCTTAGATGGAACTGGCGTTAATTTTGGGACAAATCGGCCGTTACTGTGGGACACACTGTAAATATAAGATTCTTGAAATAAAAATCACTCGTTAAGGGTCGCCTTCGGTGGATACATATAAATGTCAGAACACAAGAATAACCTAAAACC
>VCCN01006000.1:2709500-2726679 GCA_006491835.1 Architeuthis dux | reverse complement strand
GTGAATGCAGTCCCGTTCCTTACTTGTATATAAGGTGATTTTTAGCTTGGGGAATCTGTACCTCCATCTGATATGGCACACAGAAAGGTAACATTTTAAGGTGGGTCTTCCAGGAATTACCTTGTTCCTTCAGACTTTTGCTGCAGAAGCCAGGGAATTCCCTTGACCCTACACCTCTCCTTAGTGCAA
The DNA here is from genome assembly GCA_006491835.1 of Architeuthis dux. Lineage (NCBI taxonomy): Eukaryota > Metazoa > Mollusca > Cephalopoda > Oegopsida > Architeuthidae > Architeuthis > Architeuthis dux. The sequence goes on along the minus strand of VCCN01006000.1, from coordinate 2,726,490 downwards.
TGGAGAGGTGCTGTCATGAGGACAGATTTCTGGTCACCGGGCTCCAATTAATTTTTGGCATCTGACCACACATGACAGGGAAACCAGAAGAAAGAAACATAGGAAGCATAAAAGTATCTACTGGGAGTAGAGGAACTTGTTTAAAGTGTATACTTATGTATAGAAAGATTTTTGGGCAAATAAAGTCTTTATATTTAAAGGAAATAATGTTTGGTGTAAAGTTATTGTATTTACAGAGTAAGAGTAACTTTAGGGAGTTCCCTTTTAGCTGAGAAAAACAGTTTTGAATCTAGACAAAGGCTGCAAAGAGTCTTTGTTATGGTAGACAATGAGGGATTGAGAAAAGCGTGTTACATCCCAAACATACTTATTATCATGAAGATATGCATTTCATCATCAGAAGAGGTTTGAAAAATGCAGAAAATGTCCTGTGAAGTCTTTCATCTCAGGGAGTGAAACAGGTGAATGAAGTGAAAAATCTTGTGTTGGTCTTGTTCTGGTGAAGAAGAAAGAAAGGAGTGTGAAGTGACCTAGATATCAGTCAAAGGGTCATGTTGAGGCAATCGATCCAGTGGGGGTAAAGGTGCTTAGATAAAGAGTTGACCGATGTGTTTTTATATTAGCTTTTAAGTGTGTGGGTGGTATATGACTTTAGATCTGCTTGTGTATTTGTTGAGGCACCCATACCCAACATCCACATAACAAACACAGAAACAGCCCATACCCAACATCCACATAACAAACACAGTGTTTGTTATATTGATCATTGTACTTGGGAATGGCCATGTGAAGCCTACTAAAACTAAGAATCCTTACACTTTACCATTAAATGCTGTATAAAAAACAAAACAAAAACAAAGCCTCAAGTTTAATGTACTTCAAAATGTTTCCTTGTGTAACTCCTGTTCTGTACTTGAAAATGAAACCTCCCCCCTCTTAACAATATGAATGCATACTAGAGAATTTTAATGATAAAATCTTCATCTCGGGCTACCTTCACTTACATTGTGTCTTAAGTAGTGAAGCTTAATAAGCTGGTTTTACAAGCTATAGCTAGTAAGTTAGACCCTCACTGTGTGCCCCACTTTTGTGAACTTGTGTTTGACTAGGCTAAGATTACAACCTGTTGATTCAATTTTATAAAAATGTAACCGGAAAAAGCAAATTGTTTGGAATGTTTGTTCAAAATCATCAAATCATTTGGCAACTAGTTTTTAACTGGTGGGGGACTAAGTGGCGAAGCCTGTAGGCAAGGGGCCCCTTGGGCGTGCATGGGCACTTGCCTGCTACCACCCCATCCTATCGGTGGGCCTGCACATTGTTAGACTCTATAGATCCACTTACTAACTGTTAACTTGTATATAACACTATAAATGCATAGACTTCTTGGGGGTCTTCAATTCACTTTTATTTACACTCGAACATTCACGTCGACATGCTAGGATGCCGAAACCACTAACTAATTTGAACACAGTAAAATATCAGAGAAAAGGGACTCCTGAAACGGGAGAGTTCCACTACTGACCATTAACAAAGAAAGCTAACAGTTATCTTTTTGTATATGATATATTAACATATTGACACATATGGCCAACCTTTCTACAAAATTTAATTGAGAACTTTTGGAGATATTGTGTGGACAAACAGACAGCCAGACACACACACGAGTGAATGCATATACTTCTTCTGACTTCATTGGCAGAGGTAAATAATGGCTTATCAATATAATTGTAATAGTTCAGGGATTAATGTGCTGGTCTTGAAAAAACCACTTAACTATTCTATCATCAGTAAGTGCTCATTAAATGTAATCTTGTCCTGCAATTATCTATTACACCAGCAAAAATGCTTTGCTACTGAACTGCTTGCAGATTGAAGAAATACAGATTTATATAAGTGCAAAGATATTTCTTATAGCTCGGCTCTTGCCTAACCTGTTCTAGATTAAAGAAAATGATATCTTTCATTGCCATTTCATATCACTTCAAGTCTGAAAATTTCAAAAGCTAGAAATAGTTTTGTAGGAAGGCTTGTGGGGATATGTGGCATTTTTCATCATATAATTCCATACATACATACTCATTTGCATATATGCCTTTTATATGTTTGTTTAGTTGTCTGTAGTTTCTGCTATCTGAAATCCTACAACTCATAATGGACTGGTCCAAATGAGATAGATTGTACAACGAATAATAGAATTAAAGGGTGGAAAACTGAGACATGCCGTTCCCATATCAAAGTACAGCCGACCAAAATCAACAAACAACCTGTGTCTGTCAACGATCAAAGAGGCTGTCTGTCTCTTTCTCCTTTCACTTTCTTTTGGTTTCTTTGATGTTGCCTACAGTGGGAAGCAACGCAACAATGTCAAATGCTTTCTCTTTCAACTTCTTTCACTGAAGAAAAATCACCACTCCCAATTCGGGAGTGGTGATTTTTCTTAAGTTGAGACTTTCAAAATACTTAAAATTAGGATACTTGAATTAATAAAAAAAAAATTACCTAATAAAATCACTTTTGGCTCCTTATTACCAATCCATACATAAAAATCCCTCGTCATTTTTGACGGGTATATACTAGTCAGTAGGGTGTCTCTAAAGTCTGGACACATAGACAAAATGCATATTTTCAATAAAAAAATTTCAACATTTTATTTAATTGAAATATTAATAAATAACAATGTGTTTTACACTATTTGTGATGCAACGTTCAATGTGTTTTGCGAGATTCACATGAACCCGATGCATTAACTTCACATTTTCATCAATTTGAGTACATTCATTTATGATGCATTCCCTCAGGTGTCTCGTATCTTATGTGTCTAGACTTTCGGGACACCCTGTATAATAGACACCCATGATTTGGTAAGAGATATTTAAGAAAGAAAACAAATTATTCAATTTTCTTATTTTAATCTTCACCATAGCAAGATTTTGGTGAGATCAGATTTATTTTCCTGTTTAGAATCAAACCAAGGGATATTAAGACCAAGGAGGTATGAGTACCAGTCACCTCAACATGTAGGCCTTTTTTTTTTTTTTTTTTCTGAGTAGGGGAGAGGAATGCACATTAAATAGGATGAAATTCAATATACAACATTACTTAGTGTTAAATCTATATTTCTTATTTCAAAACTATTTGTCATTCAAGGTCAACTTTACTTCTTGCTGTGAGAAGGAAACTTTAGACTCTTGGAAAAAAAAATCCTAAAAGAATAAAAATTACCATGTGGCTACAATCCGGGCCAGATTAAAGCCACTTGATGCCCTAAGCACAGCCCCCAAATGCCCCTCCCCACTCCCTGGCACTCCCATTGCTTAACTGACGAAATTTTCAAAAACGAAAAAATTCCTGAAGAAATAAAGGTCATATTCATTCAAAACACATAAGAAAAATACATTTTCCTACAAAAATAAACTACTTCACTAAACCGAATCTTTACATATGTAACTTATACTTTGACAATGACCAGTTTCCTAGAATAGTATTTGTGTGGTTGGTTGAATCCTTTCAATATTTGAATTAACTCTATATGTAAGGCATCTGTCAGATCTATGACCTATGGGCTCTGATACTATCTGCACCACTCCGGTAGTCCATAGGATGCAAACCCTTGGTCTAAAGGGTGGGGTCGAGCCTGGGCAAGTCACATGCCCCAAATCCTTGTTCGCGAAGCCAAACCATTCATAGATATACAATATATCTGCTGAGGCAGCCATAGTGTTTACGTCCTGTGCTTCAACTACACAGGTAAGCCATACCATCTGAACACTCCCACAAAGGGGCGGCAGACCCCCATAGCTAGCTCGCATCTGCCAGGAGAAGGAAACTCCTGTCAAACCTACGACCTAAGGACAATGCTGCTATCTGTGCCACTACGGTGGACCATAGCTTGCAAACCTAAGATTCAAAGGGTGGGGTCGGCTGTGCGCACGTTGCACTTCACCTTAAAACTCCATTGCGCAGACTACGGATTTTCTAGATTCAGGCCCCGCCGACCTAGGACCCGAATAAAGACACAGAAAACCCGTCCCAAATCTCTGTTCGCGGAGCCAAGTCATTCATATGTAAGAGAAAAAATCAAATTTTAAATTTAAACTTGTTAAGCAATTTATACAACTTTTAATAATTTAAAACTGCAAGAAACCTGTGGTCCAACACTTTTCTTTTGATGTCCTAAACACGTGCTTATTTTGCTCAAGGCCTAATCCAGCCCTGGACAATAATGACTGCTTTTTTTCCTCTCCCAAAATAGCTGAAAAAATATCCCTCAGGTCTTATATTAGGTACTCCAATGAGTTTTTACAGGAAGATCTCCTACATCTGGTGCCTATTTCCCCTCATAGGTCTTGTTATTCTGAACATTTTGATACCTCATTTGTCTCTCTACTCCTATTAGTTCACAAATTATGATTATTTATTCATTTGCGAACTCGCAGCAAATTGAACACTTACAAAAAATGGCCTTTTCAACACCCTATAAAACTGAAAAGCCATTATTTTTTTTAATATGTAGACATTGTGTACTTGCTTAAATTTTATACAAAACTGAAGAACATCTATTTTTCTACTAGGTGATATTGGTTCCAAAGACATACATCAAAAGAGGTGTCAGCAATCAATTATTTATAGACACCTTTTTTTTTCGACCACAGTAAAAAACCGTCACAGCATAGTTTGGGCACTGTAAACATATTACATTGAAAATTCGCTGTAAAATTCCTTTTAAGTCAAACGGTGACAAATAAGTCACCAACAGATTCAGAATTGGACATTCTTTCTTATGGCATGCATAAGTTTTGTATTAGTCAACATTATGGAGAATGAACACTTTGGACTACCTACTTATATTCAAAGTTACGGTATAACTAAGCTCCTTTTGTTTTTCTATTGTAAATTACAACAGTATTTTTATTAAAAAGATTTTTCCTCCTCTCCTACTTGCGTGTTTTGTCTAAGATTTTTTTCTGCTTTGTAACTACATATTTCAATAACATTAAATGCTTACTCGTGAATATGCTAACATTTTTTTTGTAATATTCCTTGCTGGAGTGGGATGGGGGTCTTAAATGCCGTCAAATACAGTTTATATCACATTTTAAAATTTTTTTTATTCCATACCATAAGTGGATTATTGTCAGCACTATTTTGCATATTCTATGGAATTTTTGTACATCAAGTAAATATTTGTTAGTGTTATTTGACTCCAGAAGACTACAGTGGGCACTTTCAGCTAAAATAAACCTTTTGTTTTAAGCTTTTAAATCTGTCTTTGCCTCAGTTCCTGCCTTGGTCCTAAACACTTGTTGTTGTGTCTCATATAAGACACGCCAAACAAACATTCTTATCAGTGTTGCACCACAAACTGGTGAGATTTAACCCAGATATGCTTCTGATTGTATCATTAGATTATATATAAGGTGTGTTCTTATCATTTAAGAACCACCCTGAGAACTTTTTTTCTTTTTTTTTTTTTTCTTTCTGCTTTTTGAAAATAACTGACCCCTCTCCCCCCATGTCACAATTTTAACCCCACTGGACTATTCCACTTGAGGGTGTGGAGGTTAAAGTTTTGCTGAAAAAATCCTTCTTGCCCACTATGCACTATTCCCGATAAACAAATTCAGTATTTTTTTTCTATAAAAAAAACAATACAAATATATCTGAATTTTTTCCCCACTGAGACTCCTTCCTACTTTTGAAACAATGGACTCTTCAACTGAAACAAATTTGCTATTATTTTTCCTTAGAAAATAGTTTCATAGAAACTCAAATATATCCGAATTTTTTCATGGGTATTAACTAGTTCTTAAATAATTACTAGTACTAGTATTTTGTGCAATCATTACCTTTCCTGTTTCCATATGGCCGCTGCTTCAGCTGACGACGACTCGGATGATTCAGCTATAAGCGGCCGATCCCAGAATCTGACGAGTCATCGGCTGCTGCTGATGGCAGCAAATTTAAAGTCAAACAAGCAGACGACAATTTCAACATTTTTCCACTTTCTGAAGTTAAAATGGCTGAAGAAAGTATACCTAAGCGTGGTAGACCTAGGCCTGTTGCGCCTACATGTATTGTCCCAACAGAACTGGACATTAATTACAGGGACCTAGTCAATATAACATCCAATGACACGGACTGCATAAGGTGGCTGGCTAAACACCACCTTATTGCTAATACAGCAACCCCAACCCTAACACTAACCCTTACGCTAAAAACACTTCCCCTAACTTATCCTTTGTTCATTTGTATTTTATCAAGCTTTTGCTTGACCCCCCCCCCAAAAAAAAACAAAAAAAAAAAAACAAAAAAAAACACTAGTCTCTTGAACCACATAAAATTGTCCGATATATAATTAGCTGGTATTAACGATGATATTCCAAAAAGGTGAAAAAAAAATTGAAAATGCTGTCCTGAGGAATCTTCCTGTCCCTTTCTTTGACTTTAAATTTGCCATCAGCAGCAGTGGAGGACTTCTGGAATGCAGCGGCCATATGGAAACGGGAAAGATAATGATTGCCTAAATTTGATTGAATGGGAACTGCAACCATTTTTGGGTCCTTTTTCTTTTCTTTTTTTTTTCTTAAATTTTCTTTTCTTTTATGGTAGAGAGAGGCCTCTGGAAGGCCAGTAATACTCAATGACATTGGCTCCCCTTTAAAATAGACTTCGGCTAGGCAAAGGGTTTCCCTGTCATGAGAATGTCATAAGTTGTTCCAGTTAATGAATAGAAAATAGCTTTTAAGAAACTAAAAGTATGGAAAAATTATGAAAGAATGTACACTTAGGGATGGATGACAAGATGAATCATTAGAGTCGTTGTATATTTTAGAACCAAGATACTTTGGTGGTAAGAAGTATTCAAAGTGAACTGGACTTCAAGTGATGCTTCTTTATTATAATTTATTTGTCTACAACTCCAAATGGAGCTGATTGGGCAAATAATTTCAGTAATTCAATAAATGTCAATTTTAATAATGCTAAATGTGTTTTATATAGTATTTGATTACAGCTGAAATGCACTCTTTTTGTCAGCAAACTACAATAACAAAAAACAAACTAATACATATTAGTGTACATAAAGCTTCACTTTGGTATATAATGTACAGTGAGGATTATTTTTTTTTTTTTTTTTTTTTTTTTTTTTTTTTTTTTTTTCAAGCCATTTAACCCATAAGGACCCCCGACCCATTTCTACTTGAAGGAACATTATGTGGGATTATGGGTAGGTAAATTGACACAGTCATGTGACTGCAAGCAAGATGTTCATTAGATGTCACTTAGTACACTTCATGAGTTAAAATCAAGGATAAAATATAATATTATATAAGAGACTGTACAGATCAATTAAATTGTATGTATAAAAAAAATTATTTTTCAACATAATCTCCTTCCTTGTCAATGCACTTAATTTAGCAGTGAATATTATTCACATAGATCAGATTTTACCCAGTGAAAATTTCAGATCAGAATTCGGCAAATACCTTCATGTCAATAACTTATTGATCCACCGTTGTATTAGAAAACGTCAACCCAAAACTTCTCACCAAGACTGTCAAAATGGGTTTCTTCAGTTTTCAAGTTAGTTTAGCTGGCTGGCTATGTATATATCATGTGTACAGGCCACCACAATGGGCTGAAAATTTCAGCATTTACTCATTATGTCTAGAAAAACTTCTTTGTTTTGTTTTTTTAAGAATTCCCCTTCTAAATATGTTTTTAGTTGGGGTTAAATTTACAATGTAAGTTTATGCTAAATTGATCCCTGTTTGTGCCCGCTTGTTTTTTGAAAATCCCAAAAAAGGTGAGAAGTAACTTATTCATTAGTCACCCCTTTTTTATTTGATCACCCTCAACACGGCCTGCTGCCAAAAGATGTTAGTAACAGTTTCTCTTGAAATGAAATTAAATTAACAAGGACCGTTTTGTAATTTATTATTGAATTTTCATATTCAATGATATTAAATTTACCTTTTTGATCAACTGATAAATGCTGCCCTGTGTATTTACCTGCCCCTATGTAATGAAATGCACTCTGTGTTTTGGTGTACATGACAAAAAGCCCATATCGTAGATTGAAAATAGGGAGTTGAGATCTGAAGCCGTTAGTGACAGGTCGTACAAAGAGGCCCCTCTGCCCATCATGGGTGAGGGAGGAGAGAGCCGGTTAGAAGCAGTTAGCAGTTTGAGATTTGAATCCGGCAGAGGTGAGGGAGAACCCTTGATTTTCTTAGTAGTAATTCAAAAAAGTGACCAACCCATTTAGAAAATTAAATGAAACAGAATTCCATACCTCGAAGTGACCCGCGAACTGGCCCAGAAAAGAATCTATATTGACGGAAATAAAACCACAGATTTCTTATTGAAGAACCTGAATGAATGTTATCGTCTTTTCTGCCCACCCATATGGGAGAGCCTTTTCTCCAAAATTAATTTCCCTCAACGGAAAGTTCAGCTCCCGTCAACAGACCCGGAATGAGACATCATCATCGCTCTCTCTCATCATCTCTTTCTCTGTTGGCGTGAAGAAGTATTACAACCAACATTATACTACACCCATGACTGACCTTTTTTTGTTGCTAGAAGCATCCTTCATCTCAGTTCTAGAAATAGAATGCCAGTAGGATTGAAGTTCCAGAAATGATTGCTTCTTGAAATCACCGTTGTTTTTTCCAGAGTTCAAGGACAGTTCTACATTAATAGATGCCAAACTTGATTAATTCAAAGGTTTTTCTTTTTAATTCCCCCACAAAGAATCAAAATAAAAAAATCTGGTATATAAAAAAAAAAGAACCCCTTTAAAACAGTTGTTAATAGTAATCGGATTATGTCCACGTTTTAAGTAATCCCCTTTTTAGCCAACAGTGGTGGCCTTGTTTGGTTGGGCTTATATTGTGTTGTAATGTCCATTAATCAGCATTCTTTTGTTGTCATTGTTAGAAACTGTCAACCTAGGTTTCTTCAGTTTTCAAGTTGGTCTGGCTAGCTATCTATGTATCGCTCATACAGGCCGCACTGATGGCGCTAGAGGGCTGAAAATTTAAACTTTTATTCCTTATGTCTAGAAAAAACTTTTGAAATAGGTTTTTTAGTGGATAGGTTCAATTTACAATGTAAATGCATGCTAAATTGGTCCCTTAGTTTGTGTCCGGCAGCATTCACGCTTTTGTTTTTTTGTTGAAAATTTGTACTTTTTTTTTTTTTAGTGATTATGGCCCAACAAAAGGTGAGAGAAGTAACTATTATTCATTGATCGCCCCCAACACATCATACTGCCAAAAGACGGTTTCTGTTGAGTGATTAACCATAATTTTTTTTTTTTTTTTTTCATTTTCATTTGTGATAAGTCTGTGTAACCAAATTGATGTCCATTCTTCTGGGGATGTGCGAGTGGCCTAAAGGTTAACAGCACAGAGACTGGAATCAGACTCCAGCTGAGACAGTTTGTGTTCACTTGGGGAAAAGTATGAATTGTTGTGTGTTAGTCTTGTAGATATATTAGTCATCACTATAGATATACTAGCTAATCCCTATGAAAGATTCCCGGATGTATTTGAATTTTCTATAGTTTTGTGAAGGCTCATTAATATTCAAATGGGTCTTCAGATGATTGAACTAATCTGGAGATTTTCTTTGAGATTATTATTTTTTTTTTTTTTTTTTCTTTAAACTACTGAATTCAGTTGTTTCAGTGGAATAGTCCATTATTTCAAATGGTCGGTAGGTGGTATTTTCATCAGAAAAATTGTTGCAGTGGCAGTCAATTGTTACGGACAGAGAAACAAAAAAACATTTTTCAAGTATGTGGGCTGTGGTACATGGCTTTGAACTTTTTTAACATAGTTTATTTATCTTGAACTGTCTAGAACACACTTTTCCCATTTTTGGATATTTTTTCATTGTCATCAACTTCTCATGTTAACATTCACAGAACAAATTTCACTTGAGAAAAATCTTACTAGCTCGACAGAAGCAGTCACGGTCCTATTTTATGTGTTTGGCACCTGATTAAATTTATTGTTTTTTTTTTTTTCATTAATTTTCCACTTGTACACACGCAGAAGTTTGAACATTGCAGACACGTGCAACTATCTATGCCAGATAGTAGAAATGATAGCATGGATAGTTGCACTTGTCTGCAATGTTCAAATTTCTTCTGATGAAAAAATAACCTTTTGAAACTATACTCAAAAATATAAAAAACAGATTTGATATACATACCTTGACAACAAACTGTCTACAAAAATGTGCCTACAATAATCTGTCCATAATAATTTGTCTACATAAATTGTGTATTAAAGATTCGGCACTAAATGACCCACCAGGGGTCGATGTGCCATTAAACAAATCAATCAATCAATCACATCTACGATTCTGTCAGATTTCCTTACATCCACATAACAAATATATATATACGTGTGTGTGTGGTACTGCTGGTTTCACATATAGATTTTCATAATGAACATTTGAAGGTTATTTCCAATTGTTTTTATACATCTAGTTTATTGTTATCTGAATGGCTAGTTGATTCGTCCAATGGATGTCCATGTTTCATGTGGGCGTGTTTAGTTTTTTATGTGATTGGCTGGTTCACACCCACATGAAACCTGTATTGAGCTCTCTTTGGATCATAACTAAGGTCTACGAGGATATTGATGCATAAGTGTATCATACATCCAATATTATATATGTGTGTGTGTGTGTGTGTGTGTGTGTGTCTATATCTATGAAGATTTTATAACTTCCGCTACTAACAATGTTAAGAAAAATAAATTTAACTTCTCAAAGCATCGAAGTGACCATGAGTTCGTTGTTGTAGTCAGTGATTTAAGCCTCACTCATTTCCCTATCCATTTCCCCTATCACATCTTTCTAAAATTATGTTCAGTTTCCCGATTTTTCTAACGACCCACATCTTCCCTAGAAGGAAACACATACATATACTAATTTTACAAAGAGGAAGAAGTAATTTTAACGGCTACTAGAAGAAAGGTACTCAGAAAGGCAATATTTTATACTCTGATATTTTTTATCTGCACCAGTGGTTCTCAGAGTCTTGGGTCACATTCCTCGCATTGTAATCCCAGGTTTCCTCAATTCCTCTCCTATTTTGATTCATCATCTAGTAATGTAATTTTTCACCAAATATACTTTCTATTATATTTTTCTCTCCAAACTGCAATTCCTCCCCGGGGAGTTAAGTGCCTCCTGTTTGGGAATCATTGATCTGGACATAATTAGGGGAGGGAGTTTAGAGTGCTTGAAACGTGCACTCTAGTTGGTGGTCATAAACATCACAAGTGATCTGCTAATTTTAAAAAAAGATTTATAGATTATTAGAAACTGTCAACATAGATTTCTTTCAGTTTTCAAGTTGGTCTGGCTGGCTGGCTGGCTGGCTGGCTATGATGTATGTATCATGCCTACAGGCCGTACCGATTGATTTGTTTAGTGGCATATCGACCCTTGATGGGTCATTTAATGCCGAAATCAGTTTAAAATTCCCCAAAATAGTCTTGTCTTTAGTGAAAGGTTATTTTTAATTTTATTTTTTTAATTAGTCTTGCGACTTTGGTGCAAAAACAGGTGGCCCCTGTTGGGGGGGGGTCTTACCCCTCTGCCGACAAAGCAGAGGGTTAGAGTACACAGTAACAACTAACCAAAATACTTCTGACCTATTTATTATATATGTTATGCTGAATTGGTGAAATTGCCTAATTGGCGAATTTTACTTATTTTTTGCAAAAAAAAGTTTGATTTCACTTTGATTACACAAATATTTGATTGTAAAAAGAAAAAAATGGTTTTTACATCCTTGTTTTGATTAAATGAACAATGTATTTGTTTATTTTTTGTAAAAGAAGAAAAAAAAATTAAAATTTTGCCAATTAGGCAATTTCACCAATTAGGCATAACATATAAAGTACCATAAACTGATGAAAACATCACACTGTGAAGCATTACCATTAATTTTTCTATTGTCAAACTGCAGTTCAAGCCTGGCATTCACTTGTTTTTGTATCGTAACAAGAACAATCCTCACCAAATTTAGGGGAGTAAACTCTTCACTGTTTGTCTGTCCTGTCATTTTAAACCAAACCAATAAGTAAAATTAACATACCCTTACCATGATTTGAAATCACGGCCAACTGATCGGTAGGTGGCTCTCTTACCGACTGAGCCAAATTGACAAATCTTACATATACAAAAATTTATGTTGGAAATACACAAGGGATTATTTCATTCTAATAAATAAATACATTTATATTAAAAAAATATATATTTTTATAATTTTTTATTTATTATATATACAATACAAAAATTGCAGTAATCATCTTCAGTCGGAATAGAAGTAGAGTTTGACACTGCAGCAGCCAGGCTTGTTGTGAAATAATGTTGCTTTTCTTACAGTCAATGCATGTTCAATTTTCAAATCAATAATCTAAACATTTTTTTTATTTTTCATTTTTTTAGGAAGTGTTTTGAATTTTAAAAATCCCTCCCCACCTATTCATAATGTCAAATATTTTTCCTTGTCCAAAAATTTAATAAAATTTTAAGATCTTAAGTTTCTGATTTTAAATTTATCCTTATAATTATTCCAATTAAATCAAGAATGAAAAGAAAAATGTATTGCCTGTTGTGCTTCATCACGAATCATCTCCATAAAGTCACCTATTCCGATGCAAAAATGTCCCACTCCACACCCAACACAACCTTGAATCTCCTTCGACAAAAATAGTCAAAATAGATTTCAATTAAAATATATAACGATTATTTCCTTGTGCAGTTCCATAATGCTACTCTATTTCCAGCCCTGTCTTGCTTCTGCAGCTGACTTCTGTAATTCGAAAAGAATTTGATGAATTTTCAGAAAGAAAAAAAAAACAAATGAGTCTTAATCTCCTATTTCTTCATGGCATTCTTTCCCACCCTCATGACTTTTTTTTTTCTCACAGGAATTCTACGCCCTCTCACCCTACTCTTCTTTGGAACACCCCACCTAAAGCTAATACTGCTTTACTATTAAAAACAACAACAATAAAATACAAATGAATTTCCTGCTTGTCAGTATCATTTTTCTCTCTAGCGTGAAGACTGAACCTATTCATATTTGATTTGGTTCACAGCCTATGCATCTTTTATCAGAAAAAAATCAATTTGAGTTTTCTAAATATAAGAGTGATAGAATCGCCACAGTCTTACTAAATTAGAAATAACACTTAGAGGGTTAACTTTTTGGGGACAATCTTTTTAATATTTATGGTATACAGGTTTGGTTAGTCACTCAATAGAAACCGTCTTTTGGCAGCATGCCGCATTGGAGGATGATCAATTCAATGAATAAGTTCTCTTGCCTTTTGTTGGATCACCAAAAAGTCTGAATTTTCAACAACAAAAAAACAAGCATGAACACTGGACACAAACTAAGGGACCAATTTAACATAAACTTACATTGTGAATTGAATCCCCACCCGCATAAACTTTTTCTGGGGGTGGAATTTTCAAAAAAACAAACGTTTTTTTCTAGACATAAGGAGTAGGTAAATGTTTAAATTTTCAATCCTCTAGCTCCATTGGTATGGCCTGTATGCATGACACGTACATAGCCAGCCAGAATCACTTAAAAACTGAAGAAACCTATGTTGACTGTTGGTTGACATTTTCTAATAAAATGAATTGGAAGCCTGCTTGTAAAAATTATAGGATTAAGATTTTTAGAATTTTGGTAAATTAAATTTTGGTAATCTAATTTTAATCAAGCAGTGTGAAAAAGATTTTGAGTTTAAAACAACAAATCTAGTTTTCTATAGTTTTGAGAAGGGTCATTAATATTGAAATGGTTCTTCGGACAGTTGAACTCTTCTTATTATTTGTGTTTAAGCATAATTTCTGTTTAACCCATCACACTCGGATTTTACACCTGAAGAATGGATTGGCCGAAACATTGTGTTATATATATATTGTGTTCAAATATCAAGGAGTTCAACCGTCCAAAGAACCATTTCAACAAAACAAATCTAGTGTATGGCTCTTACTCTAGTCTGATTTTCTTTCTCTCCAAATTTAAAATTAGTATCTAAAAAGAATATTTAAGGATGGCTATAAAAGCTCACCTTCCATCTATATCATAATGATTCGGTTTCAGTATGTTTATCATAACACAAAAAATGAACGGCACATCGTAGCACAATTTTTGTTAAAATGCTCTAACATTATTGCGCTAACTACAATTAAAGACATTTCTAGTTCAATCAGGCCACTGGAGTAATTTTTAATTATAAATTGAAAAGAAATCTAAGGGAGATAACTTTAGGTCTATTAACTGCTAATTATAGTCGTTTCCATTATTGCCAAAAAATTAAGAATTCTGCTATTGTAATTGACATACACATCAATGTGATCTCTGTTCTTGTTTTTTTGCTACCATTTCCTCGATTTCTTGGTCTATTAGTGAGAGCACACTTTAAATCATTCTCAACTTGGCGCTTATTTTGAGCCTTCGACTTGATAGATAGAAGTGCAGAAAACCCTATTTCTAGACTGGACTTTTAGTTTTACCTAATAGCCTTAAACCCCCGCCCCCCTGGTTGGGAACCACTGTCTTAGATTTTCTACCATAGAGCTAAAGGGCTCCAACTGCCTTACTATTTACCCATTGCTGGGCGGGGGGTAGATGTGGATTCATACCTTTTCCAAGAGCATCAGTGCGAAGTGATTGTAAGCAGCCTCAGCTCTGTCCACTAATTTCGTTTGCTGTGTCTGTAACTATTATGCCACTCTACACTTCTTTTATACGAAAGTATATGTACTACATTTTGACAAGAAATCTTATTGTCTTATACAACTTAATGTAACTAAGTATAAGCTGAAAAAACAAACACATTAAATTATAACAAGACCTTGAACAGTGTGGTTTTGAATAGAATGAATTAACTGCAATAATCAAGGTATATCTGGTACAAAGCCAGCAGCCCGAAAAGATTGAATACTGTCAACGGCTTGTGAGAATAGCATAATAATCTCTGCATTGTCATATTAACAGCAGTAAAAAAATAAAAACGGTAAAAACACAATCCAGTGTTTTTTCTCTTAACGAGTTTAACAAACGGCTCTTTACTAGTGATCTTCTAATTGCTGTGATTATCGCTCTCATTGAGTGGAAAATTGGATTGTCTAATAGGATAATTATTATACAATTCTAAATAAGTAATTTGAAGTATAGAGATTAGAGGCCTAATGTTTCTACTTGAGCTTCTATTTTGTTAAGAATAGTAATTTAGTATAAAATGTTTGCTTTTTATTTTATATACCATGAGAATAGCATTTTGCAACGTATAACTTTGTTATTAACATGAACTGGAATTACTAAACTGTATTAAGTTGGTATTTAAATACCTGGTTTAGCTTGGGAAAATAAACGTGGTACGTGTTTCCATGTGTTTGTTTTTATTATTTACTTGCATGACAGAACATGTTTTTGTTTTTCTCTCGATGTGAAATTTGTTTTACATTGTCAAGGTCATTTATTTAGGAAGTTATGCATTATGTAGCGTGACATATAGTGTAACGTGTTGCTGTCTGACCCGGCTTCATTTAGGATAGCTTTGCAGCCTTTTGGCTAAAATCAAAGTGTAGTATCTGTTCCTCGAAGTGCGGAGAAACATGACCCATATGGGGTCCTGTGGCATGCTCGGGTATCGTCCTGAGAGAAGTTGCGCAGGATATCTTGGCTGCGGCTGATAACGCGCTATGATCGAAGTGAAGTATCTGCGCTACGAGACCGCCATGGCCTCGAAGTTCGGAGAAACACGGCCCTTCGGGGGTCCTGTGGCATGCTCGGGTATCTTCGGATACCTGGGAGAAGTTGCGCAGGATATCTTAGTCACACTCGGGATCCGTCCTGAGGAGCTTTTGGACCCATCCCAGTCCTCGTGGCATTTGTCTCGGCGACAGGGATTTGGGATTCTCCCCCCTCAGGTCTCTAGGCACGGGGACATGGGATCTCCACCCCCGCCCCCTGCACGTTCGTGTGCAGGCCAACCCCACATTAAAAAGACTTCATGTCAAATTTGCCGCCGTGGGGAGCCGAATAAAGAAAAAGATCAAAGTGCGAAAATTCTGTGAAGGGAAATATAACATTTTGTCCATACTGGAGAAAAATGCTCTCCCACGTGGTTGGATGGAAAAACAACAAACTTCATTATTTTCAATTAAAAATATGGCTTCATTTTATTCCCGTTGATAGCTTCGATTCAGGGACGGTTCGCGGATCACTTTGGGGTATTGAATTCTGCTTTGGTTAAAATTCTAAACGAGTTGTTAAAATCTGTTCCTAGTTGCTTTGCCGTGTGTGACCAACTAGTGTGATGATAGTAGTTCAAATCAGATTTCTTCCTCCTTCTACTCCCTCAGCCCGTCAGGGTGAGGGAGGAGACCATATCGCTGCTGGGTTGACTCTAAACTGACGGCCGATTTTAAATCCTGGCCACCCTTAAACCACTCTGGTTGGTCGAACGCATTTTCTTTGTTCTGACTTTGTTGGCTGTTTGACCTATCTTCTAGCCCCAGGAATATGATATGGCGTTTTGGTCATGTACCAATTTATCTCCCCAAATGTAAGAACACACACAACCAGAGTGTATTTCATTACACCTTTGTCCCATTAGACATTTTCCTGGGACATATTTGTCCCAGTAGAAAATCTCATTTACTTTACTTTTCCTGACACATACAAAAAATCTTATGTTGTGTAATTTTTTTTTCTTCCTTTGACAAACGTATGTGCACACTGAATGCTTGTGTAAATGTAAACTTGAAATTGTTTCAAGATTGTTTTGAGACTATCTCTCATAGCTAATAAAACTGCTATGTTTTAATACAGTTTTTATAGAACTGGCATGCTTTAATTCTGAACCTGGAAAATTTTCAACAGGATGTTAAAAGTCCAGTAATGATTGAGCAGAAAATGGCTAAAAATGGTTTG
>VCCN01006000.1:2696636-2709063 GCA_006491835.1 Architeuthis dux | reverse complement strand
AGTCCAGTCCTGTAATGATTGGGTAGAAAATGGTTCATTCAAACATTTATAGTGTTTTTACTTGTGGACAGATTGTTGTGAAAGACTTGTGCTGCCTCGTGCGTTTTATGCTTTTCGGCCATGTTTGTTTATGTGCGGCCTCATGCTCTTTAGGACTTCAAGAGTTAAATAAAACATTGAGTATTTCTTATTGTTATGTGATGCAATGTCGAAATAGATTAATAACAATAGCACGCATCAGTTCGCAGATTATAATTATTATTATTTAATGTTGCTGGAAATAGTTAAAGAAAAACTCATTCAACACTACATTATTATTTTAGGTGACCAACCTTTTGTGCGCACATTATTTTTTTTTGTGCGCTGGTTCTAAAATATGTGCACCCACAGCTTAGAGCGAACTATGTGTACATCCCATAGACATATATATCCCAGCAGTCATGGAAACCTTGGGACACATATGTCCCAGGAGTCTTGATAGGGTTATGGATGACTGATAGAGAAGTGCATATGTGTAAGCTAGTTTAGTCTTGCACATAGCCATATGGACCTTCCTTAAATCAGTCAAAATTTAGTACTTTACCTAGGTTTGACCCCCAACCACTTGATGCCAGGGAGAAACACAACTATCATACATCATTATACAATGATTTTTTTTTTTTTTTTCTCTCATGTTGGTTATGTTTTATCATAATATTTCAATCATTTTGTCCTCAGGTGTCTGTCTGGTGACCTTCAAGAAATGTGGAACAGAACCCTAGATCTGGTCTTCTGGTTTAGATTGTCTGCTCTATCTATTTAATACTAAAAGTCTGCTTTTGTTTATCTGTGTGTGACCTAAGTAGCTGAAACTCCGCATTGTAGCCAGTGGTATTGAATTATGGTAGGAACCCCTGAAATCTGCTAACTTGAATGCAAAAACGTCTTGGTGATTGAAAAATAACAGTGTTGGATCTAGTTTGAATCTAAAAGTCTGAGGATTTTGTGTTTTTCATTCTCGAAGACAGATTTTATACTTTACCTCTGTCATTTTCTATGTGTGTGTGTGTGGGGGGGGGTGTCAAGATTATTAAAACAGGTATTCAAAGGGTTCTTTGAACGATTGAACACCTTGTTGTTTGTGTCGTAAACTTGTTTTGGCCAATCCATTCTTTGGTCTTCTTCAGGTGTAAAATCCGAGGGATAACCCTTAAAAATAAAAAGCTTCTGTTTACCCCATCACATTTGGATTTTACACCTGAAGAAGACCAAAGAATGGATCGGCCGAAACGTTGTGTTTACAACACAAACAAGGAGTTCCATCGTCCGAAGAACCATTTAAATATTAATGACCCTTCTCAAAACTATAGAAAATATCTAAAACAGCTGTGTTTCACTGATGTTCAGTGTTGCCAACTCAAAAAATATTTTCAGGCTGGTTTGACTGCCAAAAAGCGCTAAATTTTTTTTAATTGCCAAAATGGCCAAAAAACATCTAAAAGATGCTAAAAATGGTAAAAAATAGCCAGAAAATGGCCAAAATGTTTTAGGCGAGAACGTGCTAATTTAGTGCTTTTTGCACTGTCAAAACAAGAAGTGCGCTAAATCTAGCGAGAAATGTGCTAAATTGGCCACACTGAGTATGTTGCCAGACCAGACTGGGTCTTCCCCATGAGAAGATCCTAATAAATGGCAGGGGTAAGCTTCCTCTCTTATGAAAATAGACACCTTGTCCCAAAGGAAATCTAAACCGTCCTGAAGGAAATGTAAACGGTCCCAAAATCAAAATGTTGTCTCTCTACTTTATTATCATCTATAGTTGTTAGTTGCATAATAAAAACATTGTTAAAATGTTGAGGAAAATAAATAATTGTCAAACTCCAGTCCAAACCTGGAGTTGACTTTGTTCTTCTACCGTAACAAAAACAACAAAACGACAAGAACAATCTTCACCAAATTTTAAAATAAAAATAAAAATATCTTCCCCGGGAAGTATTATTGCATTGGTTAAGATTATATTCTATACTTTGAATTACTTTGTTCAGTTTGTTGTTCCATTTCATTAAACATTGATGAGTATTTCTTTCTTTTTTATGTGATGCAATGTCACAATAAATTAATAACATTAACGCCCATCAATTCACAGATTATTATTATTATTAAAGTTGATGAAAAATTTTTAAAATCTTTTTAAAAAATCACTTCCGTCCTGGAGGCGTCCCGGGGAAGATGTTTCTTCGCCCCGAACATGTTTTTACCGTTCCCGGGAAGACAATTTTGAGCCCTGGGGCAGACCCCATTAAAAACAAAAACAAAAAAACCCCCATGTTGTGTGAAGGTTGTTGTACTAGATTTCATGGTCGTCCAACAGGGAAGTACCTTTTAGTGTTACAAGTGTTGAGGTGTCTCTGGTTTCACAAATGCGCAATCACTTTTTAATGGAAAAAAAAAGCAATAGAAAGCATTATTAATCACGTGTGGGAACATGATTTTCTACTCTCATTTTTTTCATCTTTGGAACTAACATTTCGATTTAGTGAGAAATCTGCTGATTTTTGACTAAACTTTGAGACATAATAAGGAAGCATTTTATTAAGGTGAATGTAAGAAAACTGTTTCTTATTTTAGATGTAAAAATAATGATATTCTAACAACTGAGGATCTGACACTTTTTATGTATAAATTATCATTGATAAAAAAAGTATTGCACAAAATCTGTTTTTATTTCCTGAGATTGCAGGGACCATTATGGATTTTGAGCAGGGGGGGGATCAAAGTTAACTTACTAGTTTGGTAACTCTTCCATATAGCCATGTGAGTTCACTCTTTAAAAAATTGAACAATTTTAGAAGGATAGAAACACAAATCTTTTTTTTCTTTTTTTTTTTTTTTTTTTTTTTTTTTTTTTTTTTTCCATTTAACAATTTAATTCTATTCCCAGAACCACAAAATATGACTAAATGCATGCCTTGTTAGTTATGTTGATTGCAAAAGATTTGGTTCTTCTTGCGTAATGTTCCTGTTTTTAACTCTCAAAACCAGGTGATTAGAAGCAAAATGGTTGTATGTATTATATATATATTTATTTATGTGTGTGTGTTGCTACTTTTTGTTATTCCTTTAAAATTTACTATAGGAAAAAAAAATCAGTTTATCATTTAGTTTGACTTGCTAAGAATATTGTATATTTATCAATAGGTAATAATGCTTGCTACTTTGTGGCCAATACAGACTCTATTATATATTATAGACCGTTTGTAGCTGTAGTGGTTAGTGTGATGGTCCTTATAAAATGCATAGAATAAAAGTTTTAGATCTACTTGAGTACTTTAAAATGGTATGGGATTTCTAGGTGTAAAAACAACTGAGATATTGATTTTTAAACCTTGTCATTACCTTCAAAAATTCACATTTCTGGCAAAGTTCAGAGGGCCGTATCTCCAGAACATTTGAGACAGGTGCCATTCAATTTATCTCGTAGAGATGTATAATTGTGCCAATTTTGAACAAAATCCATGATGGTCATGGTATTTTTGCCTTAAGAATTTGTTGATTTGACATGGAATGACCTAATTTTTATATTCTGATCTTAAGGGAGTTAATATAATATATTTACTTTTAGGGTAAAACTGCCCTATTAGAAAGGATAAGATTTTGAAAGCATGTAATCCAAATGACAGTCTTCTCTTAGGATTCCAGTGCTTGGTTCGATAAGTTTGTTACTATAAACTCATTTTAAAAACTAGAAAGCACTCGGAACGCATACAAAGGCGGCCTTTTGGCTAAGATCAAAGTGTAGTATCTGTTCTTCGAAACCGCCATGGCCTCAAAGTTCAGAGAACCACGGTCCTTGTGGCATGCTCGGGTATCGTCCTGGGATAAGTTGCACAGGATATCTTGGCGATCACCATTAGCATGCTCAGGATTTGTCCTGAAAAGCTTTTGGTATCCCCTCTATCCTGGTCCTCGTGGCATCTGTCTCAGTGACAGGGATTTGGGATTCTCCCCCCTCAAGTCTCTAGTCACGGGGACATGGAATCCCCCCTTCCCCTACTGAATTCGGCACTAAATGACCCACCAAGGGTCGATGTGCTATTAAACAACCAAACCATCAGAATGCATGCCTTTGTCAATGCCATTGTCAGGGGAAGTAATTTTGCATGGATCCACCTGAAAATTCAATCACTCCTTCCTTACCCCATTGTCCACCCTCCCACAAAATTTCATGGAGTATTTCCAGAGATATTGTGTGGACAGACAGAAAGACAGATAGACGAAAAGACATTACTGAATATATATACCTCTCTAACTTTGTTGGCTGAAGTAAACTAGAAATCACTCGGAGAGTGCATACCTCGGCCAACACTGTACACTAAAAACTGAATGAAATTAAAATATCAAAAAACAGGGAGAGAACGCAATTCTCGCAATATGTACAAATATTGAGTTATTTCCCTTGAAATTAGCATTTTTATTATCTGCTCATTTTTAACCTCTTTTCAAGCAATATAATGATATCTCTCAATCAAAAAATATTCATCGGTCCACCCAAAGATGTCATCACTTCTTCCTTAGCCCATGGTGCACCCGTCCATAAAATTTCATTGAGAACTTTTGGAGATATGGTGTGGACAGACACCTCCCAACGTCATTGACAGAGGTAAAAAAAAGTTTAAGCCATTGTAAAAAGTCTATCTCTATCTATATCTATATCATAATATATATATTTATATACTCGCATGAAGATCTAAAACAGTGAAACAAAGTTTAAACTCTGTATGAGCCATATTTTACCAAATATTTACATTTCAGCTTTGTGTATTGAGCACTTGTATAATAAAACACTTTCAAGATAATACATATGCATGTATATTTATTGGCTTTACTTATATATGTATATGTATATGTATGTATGTATATATATTATGTATTTGTTTTTTGAAATTAATCTACATAAGTAGGAATGTTCATGACTAAACATTTACATGGTTTCGTCCTAATTGGGTGTAGCTAATATCTCAGGAATTTAAACATAACTGTATTGCCCAAACAAAATGTTGAGTATGTCAACCAGTCTGACACTCCTTGACATTATAAAAAGATTCAGGATCTAGAACTTATAACCCTGAATATTTAATTAAAAACCACAAATTTACTTGTTGTTTTTCTTTTTTACCCTCATGTCACAGTTAAGGGGTCATAAAGTTACTGTGACCCGACAGTTCCATGCAAATAAATATATATATTACTCAACTCGTAATCATATCTGATAACTTTGGGCCAGTGTTGTTTTCTTTTACGTTGCTATGGAATCATTTTATCTTAAATCTTGCACACACACTCCCCTCAATGAAATTTTCAAGGGAAAATCTTTTTTTTTTTTTTTTTTTTTTTTTTTAAATTCCTCTCTCAATAGGTTTTTAGAGGGATGTTCAATATGCAATGTATGTTTGTGCTAAATTGGTCACTAGTTTGTGTCCACTTGTTTTTTGAAAATTCAGATCTTTCTTAGTAATCACAGCCTAACAAAAGGTGAGCGAAGCAACTTATTCATTGATCACCCCTTTTTTCAACTTTTTAATTGCCCTCCCACCACCACACACACACACACGGGTGGCAGTGATTTCTATGGCAATGAATAACAGCGTGATCAGAAATAAAGAGTAAGCCTTCAGGGCGTGAATGTGAATCTGCTAATCCATGAAAGTCTTTGGACAATTGGTAAAGGCAGCTAGGCATAAACTAGTCTCTGTGTGTGTGAGTGAGTTTAATTCTCACCGAAGCAAAGCCCCAGACTAACCGCACTATTCAAGGTATTCCAGATACCAAATTAATCAAGACATTTCAACTCTGATAAATGGAACTGAATTCAACCCAGGGCAAAGAGCCCTTCATTTATTCAGCCAAACATTATTGGTTAAGATGCTTGTGATATATTCATGTCAGACTGACTAAAGGTAATTTTAGGTTAGATGACAATTCAGTGCAAGACAATTCTGCACAAGGACCAACAAAATCAAACTATGGATTCAAAACAATTTATTGAGATACAAAAATTAAAATTAGAGTCTGCAGGTACTACAGTTTATCGGTTAGATAACAGATGAGGAAATATTACAATCAAAACTTTATCATTGTAACACATGATTTAAAAAAAATTAAATTTGACTAGTTTTTACCATCAACCTATTTAGGGAGGGAATTTTCAAAAAACATTTTCCCTACTCATTGAGGGGAGTATGTGTGCAAAATTTCAAGTTTCTACTATGAACAGTTAGGACTGGGCAAAGTCTAGATACATAGATATGAATAACCTAAACAAACCAGTGTTGTGGGTAGTGGCTATTAATTAAGATGAAGGTAAAAACTAGTCACATTTAATTAAAAAAATCATATTTCATCTAATGATAATAAAGTGTAATTGTTAGCAATTTTGATTGTAATATTTCCTCATCCTTTTTATACAAAGAGACAATTAGAAAGCCATTAGTATATTCACTTCATCCTGGCTCTAATTAATTAACCTACAATTAGAATCATTCATCAGCTAATTCAATTATCCTTAATTATCTCTATATCATCAACACAGATGATGACTAAGATCTATGTGGCTACAGAAGAAAACTTGTGTGGAGCTTTTCAAAGCCGTCAACCAAAACAGTTGGTATGGTATGTTATGTTATTTAACTGCACATCGACCCTTCTTGGGTCATTTAGTGCTGGATCAGGAGGGGAGGGGGAACCCTGTGACTAGAGACTTGAGGGGGGAGATTCCCAAATCCCTGTCACTGAGAAAAATGCCACGAGGACCGGGATAAGGGGGGGGGGTGGAGATCCCAAAAGCTTCTCTGGACGAATCCTGAGCATGCTAATGGTGATTGCCTCCTGACACGCTGGCCAAGATATCCTGTGCAACCTCTCCCAGGACGACCCCCGAAGGGCCATGGTTCTCTGAACTTCCCGGCCATTAGCCAAAAGGCTGCAAAGCGTTTTTTAAGTTGGTTTGTCTGGCTATGTATGTATCACTCGTACAGCAGTGATGCTAGAGGGCTGAAAATTTAAACATTTATTACTTATTCAAATGTTTCAACTCCTTCTTGTTATTTGTGTTGTAAACACAGCGTTTCAGCCGATCCATTCTTCGGCCTTCTTCAGATGTAATTTAGCATGTCTACTAAATGCATTAGCCAGTCAAGTGCGGATTTCAACCCGATGTGGCCTCCACTTCTCAACAAATCTAAACCCGACCAGACAAAGACAGAAACACACTGGCCATGCGCTATAAGGGCTACCCCCCCCTTAAACATAACTTCTGTTTAACCCATTACACTCGGATTTTACACCTGAAGAAGGCCAAAGAATGGCTTGGCCAAAACGTTGTTTACAACACAAATAACAAGGAGTTCAATCGTCTGAAGAACCATTTGAATATTAATGACCCTTCTCAAAACTATAGAAAATTTATTCCTTATGTCTAGAAAAAACTTCTTTTTTTTTCTTTTTTTTTTTTAAATCCCCTCCCTAAATAGGTTTTCAGTCTGGGTTTCAATTTGCAGTATAAGTTTATGCTAAATTTGTCAGTTAGTTTGTGTCCATCGGCATTCACCCTTGTTTTTTTGTTGAAAATTCAGACTTTTTTTAGTGATCACTGCCCTACAAAATGCAAGGGAATTATTCATTGATCACCCATTTTTTTAAAAATTTTAATTGATCACCCACAACACAGCATGTTGCCAAAAGATGGTTTCTATTGAGTGACTAACCAGACCTGTTTTATTTATTCTCTTAAAAGCTTCAAGTTTTTTGACCTTGACTATTTACCAATAGCCATCAGTTCAGTGAGTGTATTTTGATTTTTAAAAATAGTTGATTCAAACAATATTGGTTTTACTTTCCTATTTTTTGCGTTTTTATGTAACATTAACATTAATTAATATGTAAATTGACTTATCAATTATGCATATTGGCATCAACACATGCATGCGGTGAAATGTACAGTATTGGCAATAAATGTATATACCCCTATCACTTTTTAATAGAAAGTTGTCTTCTAAACCTAAACATATTAGGATTTTATTATTTCTAGTGGAACATTACACAATCAAAACAGATATTATCAGGCATTATTTATAACCAAACTCTCCAGCATTGAAACTCTGTTGCCAAAAATATTTTTTCGTAGTGTTGTACTCGTCTTTGGATGGCAGCGTATTCATATCTTTAGCAACAGTTTCAATGCTGTAGAGTTTGGTCATAAATAAGACCTGATAATATCTGTTTTGATTGTGTAATGTTCCACTAGAAATAATAAAATCCTGCTATGTTTGGTTTAGAAGAAAATTAACTTACTATAACATAGTGGTAGTATGTACTTATTTATGTGCACTACTGTATATGTACACACAGCACACCACAAAAATAATGTCAAAATGGCTCAAAAAATATGGGCAAACTAAAAAGTTCATGGCCAAATGCTTTTTAAAAAGACCAGATTTGTCAAATTTGGCCATCAACTTTATTTTTAATGAAATAAGTTTTTTTTTTTTTTTTTTTTTTTTTTTTTTTTTTTCCTTAATTATTTTTTTATTCAAAAAATTATTTTTTTCATACCACAGTGTCTGGTGACTTTTCTTAAGTTGTGACTGTCAAAAAACTGAAAATTAGTATACTTGAATTACTAAAAAAAAGATTACCTAATAAAATCGCTTTTGGTTTCTTTATTGCTGGTCCATACAAAAAATAACCTGTCATATTTTACATTTTTACCCTTTGGGCTCTCTGCCATCCAACTATATATATAGTCCCTTTATCTGTCATCAGTCAGTTTTAATTAGATTGATGTCTTCTCACCAGCCACACATGTGGCCTGATATCACAAAAAACAATTCCAACTTGTAACACTGGGTTTGTAATATCACTTGCTTGTAAACAGATCTGGTTACTCACACAATAGAAACGGCACATGACCAATGCATTTTGGCAGAATGCTGTGTTGGGGGTGATTAATGAATAAATTACTCCTCTCGTCTTTTGTTAGGCTGCGATCACTAAAAATGTTTGAATTTTAAAAAAAAAACAAGTGCAAACACTGCCGGGCACAAACTAAGGGACCAATTTAGATTGTGAATTGACCCCCCCCCCCCATTAAAAACCTATTTTGGGGGATTTTTAAAAAAAAGAGTAAATGTTTAGATTTTCACCTCTCTAGCTCCATTGGTGTGGCCTGTATACATGACACATACATCCAGACTCACCTGAAGACTGAAGAAACCTATGTTGACATTTTTCATTAAAACCATTTTCGGTCCAATGTCTGTATTTTGACTTCACAAATGTCCTGGCAGCCGCGGCTCTGTTTGTTCCAAAAGCCAATGAGGAGACTTGAATAAATCGGCCACTATTAAGTTCTGTCGCGTCTGCTTTGACATTTTACTTATTAGGCTGCGTGCCTTATAAATGCTAATTAGATTTTGATATTCCTCCACTCATTTCTCGTCTGTTTTCAATTCTATCTATATGTAAACAAGTAAGGCAGGAGTGCTTGCAAGTATATCAAAACTTGTCGAGGAGTGGCTCCCAGACTTTTTTCCCAATGACCATATGTTCTCAAAACATGTGCAGACCCCTAAAGTGTTTTTATATTGAAATCTAAGCTTTGACTAAGCTTGCAAATACAGGGAGTCCTCGAGATTCGTCCATTCGACTTTCGTACACTTCAGACTTTTATACCCTGTAAATTGACACCCCTAATTCAATTTCTGTACTGTAAAACTTTGGACCTTCGTACATTTTTTACTGAACTGTGTTAGACCTAGGAAATTCATGCTTTATTTCTTCATTTTCCACTTATTTTTTAAAGGCTCAATATGTAACATAAAATGCTTGAATAATGATATATTGTATGCAAACATTGCTTTTATTTATTGCAGGTTTGTTTAATAGGCTAGAGAATCGTTTATTTATGAAAATTAATAAACGGAAAATCATGTACGTATGCCGGTAGATTGAAATACACAGGCGAGCGTGATATTCCGCGAGACTAATTCTACGAGAATTATTAAATCACTTTTATTATTTAAAATGCATACTTTAAATAATATTTTCTCAGTTTTTATGGGTTTGTTTAAGGCGTGGCTTTCATGTTGTTCCGTGATTATTTCTTTTCTGCTCATTTATGTTTATAAACAAACCAACGCCATAACACTTATTCATTGCACAGTGTGTAGTGAAATGCAGTGCACGTGCATTTTGACTGCACTGAAGTTGTGTGCATTGCAAATGCTAGCGTGTGTGGGTTTAGCACTTTGGGAAATGGAACCCCCTAATTAATGTTTTTCAGGAATGCAACCGGTACGAAAGTAGAGGACTGCCTGTATTAAAAACTCTGCACTTATTCTTACTCTGGACATTTTAGTCATAGTCTAAAACAGCGGTCAGCAAACTTTTTTGCCTCTGCGGGATGGATCGCTTTTTAATGCTAGGCCAGATATACTCGTAAAAAAAAAAGGATAATATGGGAATTATCCATTTAAATACATCTAGACATATTTTGGCTCAAATCAATGAATAACCCATGCTAGGGAATCATTTGTGCTTAACCACAAATACACATTAGTAATCAAAGAACTCCATTAATAGCAATTCATTTCAATCAAGTTACCTTTTGAATCTATCAAAAAAAAAAAGACAGAGAATCTTTAAAACATGAAAGTAAACATAGTATCCCAATATGTGCTTGCAGGCTGGTCAAAATCTCTTTGTGGTCTGGACCTGGCCTGCGGGCCGTAGGTTGCCTACCCCTGGTTTAAAGTATAGTTTATACATCTCTTGCAGTATTAGTAAATAAAAACATTCTTTTAACTATCTAATATTACTTCCCGTGTGTAATTGCACTCTTTTAGCTTAGGAGTCAGAAACATTAAACAGTATTGAATCTCTTTGGGAATTCAAGTTTAGTGTTACTTCAGAAATGGAGGTCGCAGTGGCATACTAGTCACTGACATATAGGAAATAGAATCGGTGAGCAGAGTTCAAATTCTGGCCGAGGCTATTTGCATTCACTTTGCCCTAATTCCCTTGGGGAAAGGCATGAATACCCCCCCCCCTCACTATGAGTGTAAATAACAGGGTAGACCGGGCTGTCTAGACTTGGTTGATAACCATTCTAAGAGCAGGACAACTCTGGATTCAAAACCAGGAGTGGATCCCCCAGCTATGGGTAAAAATAGGAAAAAAAGTTGGTAGAGGCTTGCAATCCCACCCTGAAAAAACCCCACTTGCTAAAGATGATAGATGTGCAATCTGAAGGGATGATCAAATCCAGGATCCTGGAAGGATTATTTCAAAGATTAGTGTTCCTAAAAATTTATAATACAAAAAGTCTGTCCGTCCAAGTCTGATATAGATATAGCAGCCATTTTTCTAGTATGACAGATAACAGCCAAATGACCCTGTAATCACTTGCACAGTATCTTTGAAGTAATCTATTACAACCCGTGATTCAGGGGGAAAGATATTATTATCGAATGCAGGTACAAATGCTAAAGAAGGCAGATAACAGAAGTAAGGCAAAATTTGCGTCCATTTTATATCTTTGTTTAAGTCCATTGATTTGTATCACACGAAAAATACACTGCGCGAAATAGAAAAAGCCCCCTCTTAATGTTGGGAATTCTTCATTGCATGCTTTAATCATTGCCTCTTCAAAATCAATAGTTATTGATAATAGGAGAGACTCGTGCACTAATTTTCACTTGATGACTTGTGCCTGAACATTAAATTTTAAACTGCTGAAGCACTACCACAATGAGTTGCCAATTAGTTTCTAAAAACTTTTAACGTTTTCTAAAAACTTTTAACGTTTTCTTTCCAGTAAATTCTTTTTAATTAACGTTTTCCAATTTCAAAGACCTCCAGTAAAGGGTCATTCCAGCGAAATTCAACCAGGTTCTGTCGTGAAGGTTCTCAGATTTGCTTCAAATTTTCACCATTTCTTAATATCCATGAGAGGAGTAATTCCTGAAATTCTGTTATTTTTTCATTTTACAAATTTTGTTCATTTTTCTTCAGTTATGGATGGAAAATACAGTCTAAGAAAACATTTAGGATAGTCCCAATCAACTATCAATATGCTGCTAGTGGAATCTTTCTACTTTTTGACCACTTGAATCTATAAAGGTGTTGTGAAAGTATGAGGTCCCATTTGCCAATCACACTGGTGTTTTTGTATAGTCAAGAGGTCAATGTCTAGGGATTTTCAGGTTTTAAAGTTTTCCTAATTGTTGTACATTGATTTCCGTGGCTCTGAAGTACCTCCAGAAACGGAAATTTCCATTTGGAGCCATTTTCAGGGGATGCAAATTGATTTATAGATAGGTTTTATGTTTTATATCTACATTTTCTAGACTCACCACTAGATGTACTTTCAGAATATCATCATCATCATCAT
>VCCN01006000.1:2544855-2556373 GCA_006491835.1 Architeuthis dux | reverse complement strand
ATATATATGTGTGTGTGTATATATATATATATATATATATTCCATACGTCGATTTTAAATCAGAGTTTCCCGAAGGATTTTACTAAGCCAATCTTTTTGAATTTCGGAATTCCAAACAATTCGCAACACCGTTTATGATCGTTAAACAGCTTGGCGCTCATGAGACTTTACTAAACGTCTGCATATGAATAAATCTCTTTGATGCACAAAGTTTTAAACTTGCGGGAAACAGCGCCATTGTTTGCATTTTCTATAGAGAGGGACGCCGATGTTTGTGGCACTTTTGAAACGGTAACGAGTGATCCCCGTGACCTGATCACCCGAAAAAGAAAAAGAAATGCTGGAAAAACAATCGGAGTGATGTTGCATACATATATGTGACTGACAGGTGGATTGTTACGTGAATCTCGCGAGATCCATAACAATGAAGAAAGGTGTTAATCCCTTAGGGACGGAAGGTAGGTTATAGAGTGTCGTCTGCTTATTGGTTTGATAAAAGACTTGCAAAGAAGAGGAGGTTAAAACGTTGATAGAAATAGAGAATAAAAGGAACTGTGATGAAGAAAGTGAGATAGACAAATGAAAGGGAGAGAGAGACAGAGAAAGAAAGGAAAATGAGAGAGACAAGTGACAAGAGAAAGAGAGCGGTATTAGAATAGAAAGTCAGAGAGAATAAGATAATAAGTGCGTTATATGTGGTTGATGCAAAAGTTCCCAGCACTATCTATTGAACAATGTTAACGAAATGTCTAGAAATATACTTGGATCTGTATTGCTTGCGCAATCTGTCAATGTAGTGGGTTGTTTACAAACCGTAGGAATATTTCAGAAGCCAGGAAGGGGGATTCCACCCAGAGCTTTCCAAACATTTTGTATTGGCGACACACTTTTAAAAAATAAATTCTTTGCCACACATTCCTCAAGTTTTGTTAGCCAAACACAGAGGCGTAGCTGAGGGGGTTAGGGGGCTATTTGAACCCCCCCCCCAATCCCACAATGTAGGGGCCCCACAAAAGCTTTACAAGTAGTAGTTCATGTATTGCATTTCTACTGACAAATCTCCCGCTCTGCCTTCCCCTTTCCAAAAAAACCCACCGCCACCCCGCTTGTAATATACTTGCCCCGATCCACCCCTCACCAATGCACTGTCCATATATGTATGTACGTAGAAAAAAAATGTTGTGTTACATTTCGAATTAACTACTATTTCTGTAGATGTTATATTATAATTAGCTAATGTAGATCACACTTATTATAGGGGATCATCAGCTATATGTATGCACCTGTTATGTATATGAAATCAAATGATGGACAATTTTATATCTGACAGAATATGATAATTATAAAGACATTCATTAGTTGAGAACCTATATTGCCCGGCGCCGGTGGCAATCTTATACGCAGGTTCTGCTCTACCGACTGAGCTAACGAAACTCTCATGGTAGACAGGAGTCTTTTAATCCTACACTTTGCTGGCTTCTTCATTCTCATGAAATCCAATGATGGATAATTTTATATCCGACAGAATATGATAATTATAAAGACATTCAATTGGTAGAGCAGAACCTGCGTATATATATATATATCATCACCATCAGCCATTATAAGTCCACTGCTGGACACATGCCTTCCCATCTCCTTCCATGACGACCGCGATTGCGCTGATCTTTGCCATGTCTTACCGGCAACCTTTCTATCTTATCCTACTGCGTTTACTGTCCCATAGGCATCAATCGATTAGTCTTTTGCTCCATCTGTTGTTATGTCTCTTTGCTAAGTGTCCAGCCAATCTCCATTTTTGTTGCTTAATTATTTGTATAATATACTTCACTCTAGTCCTCCCTCTGAACTATGTTGATCTTTTTCTATCTCTTAGAGTTATCCCTACCATTGCTCTTTCATGGCTCAATGTGCTATTCTAAGTTGATTCTCAGTTCGTTTTGTTAATTTCCATGTTTCGCATCCGTAAGTCATAGCTGGTATTATGTACCCATCGTATACTCAGATGTCTATGTTTATTCCCATTCCCTCCCAGTCAGTTTCCCGAAAGATGCTTTCAAGGCTTGCTGTAAATAGTTTAGGTGATATTGTATCCCCTTGTCTCACTCCTTTTGCAATCTCTATCTTGTTTGTATCTTTATGTAGTCCAATTATTGCAGTGCCATTTTCGTATCTGTTTTGGATAATTTGTATGTAATTCTCGTTAACACCATGTTCTCGCATTGCGTTGAAAACTGCCGTGTGTTCCACCGAGTCAAATGCTTTCTCATAATCTACAAAAGACAAACAGTGTGGTTTGTTGTATTCTAAGGACGTTTCGATTAGTTGATTTATTGCATGTAAGTGGTCTATTGTTGAGTAGCTGCTTCTGAAGCCTGCCTGCTCGCGTGGTTGATTTTCGTCTAGAGTGCCTGTTGATCTGTTTGTGAGTATTTTTGTGATTAGTTTATATATTTTAGGTAATAGTGTAATGGGGCGGGTTGCCAAGGTCGTGCTTTACTCCTTTTTTGTGGAGTAGGATTACTATTCCTAGACAGGAACCTTTGGGAACTTTGCACTATGCATTGTGTGAATAGCTGTGCAAGATGTCTCCTGCATCTTCTAGAAGGTCTGTCGTTATGCCATCCTCGCCTGGGACTTTACCGAGTTTCATATTTACTAATGCAAATATTACTTCTACCAATGTTATGTCTGGGATATCAGTAGTATCTATAAGTTGATTAGTTTGTGGTATTTATATTTTTGAAGCGTTCAAATTTTCATTGTATTCTTCGTTACTTTTGTCAATTTGTCCCTATTTTTGATAGTTTTGCTATTGTATCCTTTAGTGCAAGCATCTGTTGCTTGCCGGTATGGTCTGCGGATCGGGCGTGTTTTAAACTCTTACCCTTTCTGATAGCCTCTACTATCCTTTTCGTGTTTTTCCTTTCTCGTTCTTTTATTTATTAATTTGTTAAGCTCTGCATTTTTGTTTTCGTCTTCTTTTGTTTTTATCTCCATATTTCTCCTCTGTTTGACTAGTTTTACTGTTGCTTTAGAGTATTTCCCTGTATTATTGTCTACGTTTATATTGCCTACGATCGCTACTGCTTCCTTAATTATATTTGTCAGGCTATTACTATTTTCCTCTATGTCACTGTTGCTATTCCACAAGGCCTGAAATCCGTTCTCTGTCGCTACTCTAAAATTGCTAATACGATAACTATCATATTAGGGCATTATTTCTCAAGCATTATTTTGTTCCTTTCATTTTTAAAGTTAGATTTAGTTCCCCATGATACCATTCTATGGCCGCTTCCTTTATCTACTTTGTTCATAACCATAACATATTTAATGTTATTGATCTTATCAGTCAATTTCTTTGTTTGTCATACCATTTGGCTTCTCCAAGTCAACTTACGACCTTCTTGTGTGTGTGTGTGTGTGTTCAGTCCGCATACAAAAGATGGGTTACGATACTTTTATCTACATTACTTTAGCAAATATCAGTTTTGTCTAAATCACTTTGGTCTAAAATCAGATTTGTCCCCACAATATCTCCAACACTTCTCAATGAATTTCAATGACATTTTGTCGAATAAGGAAGAATTGATGACATTCTGGGGGGGGATCCAAGGATTTTCTTTCGATTGAAAGGAAAAAGATTCCAGGATACGTCCCAAAATTCCATCAATTCTTCGTATGTGCGCGCGCGTGTGTGTGTGTGTGTATGTGTGTGTGCAGTACGTATAGAAAAGATGGGTTACGATACTTTTGTCTACATCACTTTAGCAAATATCAAAATTTTGTCTAAAGCACTTTGGTCTAAAATCAGTTTTGTCTAAAGACCATTTGACAAAATCTCATTGAAATTCATTGAGAAATCTTGGAGATATTGTTGATTAGACAAAACTGATATATGTTATAAAGTGATGTAGACACAAATACTGTACATCACAAAAGATATAGGCACATATAATCAGTGAAAGATCCCTAGGAGCGAGCAGGCGTGCAAACAGACTTTCACATGAACGCTTGCCATTACCTACCACTGCAAATGAAGCAAATTGTAACAGGTCTGTTTAGTCACTCAATAGAAACCGTCATGTAACCAACGTCTTTTAGCAGCATGCCGTGTTGGGGGTGATCAATTTGAAAATTGGAAAAACGGGTGATCACTGAATAAATTACTTTACTAAAAATGTCTGAATTTTCAAAATAAAGCGTACAGGCTGCACCAACGGAGCTAGAGGGCTGAAAACTTAAGCATTTACTCTTTATTATGTATAGAAAAAAACATTTTTTTTGTTTTTTTAAAGCGTCTGGCCGTGTTTATGCTTGTTTTTCTTTTTTAAATTCAGACTTTTTAATGATCACCGCCCTACAATTCTTTTTTCTAAATTCCCCCTAAATAGGTTTTTGCAATGTAAGTTTATGCTAAATTATTCCCTTTATTTTGAGAATTCAGACATTTTTAGTGATTTTCTTTTAGTGATCACCCGTTTTTCCAATTTTCAAGCCAGACCAATTTAAAAACTGAAGAAACCTATG
The DNA here is from genome assembly GCA_006491835.1 of Architeuthis dux. Lineage (NCBI taxonomy): Eukaryota > Metazoa > Mollusca > Cephalopoda > Oegopsida > Architeuthidae > Architeuthis > Architeuthis dux. Next base: position 2,551,843 of record VCCN01006000.1, on the reverse strand, counting down.
TTGACAGTTTTGGTGACAGTTCTGGTTGACGGTTTCTAAAACTGTCATCACCGATGCAGTCGAACACAACACGGATTAGCCCAAAGAGAGACTTTAAAGCCATAACACAGCAATATTAAAACTTAGGACAAACCTAAAGGAATCACCGTAGCATTGTCTTCGTAAATCTGTGAAGCGAACGCTGAGAAGAGGAGGCTTGTGTGATAACCAGAGGTAAGAAAACGGGTTTTCATAAGAGAGAGAGAGAGAGAGAGAGAGAGAGAGAGAGAGAGAGAGAGAGAGGGGCGGGGTAGAGGTGCGAGGAGAGAGAAAGAGAGTCATAACCCCATCTCTGAAAAAACTGAAGCGTCATCTGCTGACGACATGATAGTTCCAGCAGGGAGAGTGAGGTTCACTCGGGTGGCTTTTCGTGTTGCCATTCGTATTTCCGGCTACGATTCTGCACAATCGAATACTCGTAATGTAAGACACCGTCTGCTATTCACATCATTGGCACTTTGATTCACACGGTGGTTGGTTTCGTGAAGAAAGGTCACTCACAAGAAATAGGAATAATTGTTTCTGTGACAAAATGGCTTTAGGTTCCGTACGCCTAGATTTTATATAGATCTATGTAATAAGGGGAAAACTGTTGAGTTTATATACCAGGTCTGTCCAGAAACTATCCAACTATTTTGAATATCTCGAGAACTGGTTTATAAGCTGTGATATAACTTGGCAACCAATCAGAGAGGACCTTTGAGCATGAGTGTGGTTACTTAATAGGCAGTGAGACGCCATTGGATGAGCTTGCCTACTGTGTGACTGTCGAATTCACAATGACGGGGCGAACCATTCTTCACGCCTCGTGTTGTATAGCCTCTTTTACATGTTCTGTCGACGTGAGACGTCTCGTCGTTGGGCTGCTCGTTTGCGGGAGGAAAATCCTGGACTTGGAGAAAAAGGAAGACTCGAAACTTGTTTATAAAAATATGAGGACATATTTTTATTTCATAAGTGACCAATTTATCATGAATTTATATTGCATATTGAACCCCCTCTAAAAACCTATTTACGGGGAAAATTAAAAAACAAAACAAAAAAGAATTTCTCCTACTCGTTGAGGGGAGTGTGTGTGCAAAATCTCAAGTTTCTACTATGAACGGTTAGGGCTGGGCGAAATCCGGATACATAGATAGATACATAGATACATATAAATGTCAGAACACATGAATATCCTAAACCCAGCAATAAACCAGTGTTGTGGGTAGCAGTGATTAATACATAGATACATAGATACATATAAATGTCAGAACACATGAATAACCTAAACTCAGCAATAAACCAGTGTTGTGGTTTCTACTATGAACGGTTAGTTCTGGTCGAAGTCCGGTTACATAGATAGATTCATAGATACATATAAATGTCAGAATAACCTAAACTCAGCAATAAACCAGTGCTGTGGGTAGCGGTGATTAACAAGTTTGAAAGACAGAAAGGAAGAAAGAAGAATATAAGGAAGAAGCTTGAAAGATAGAAAGACATGTGAAAGCCTAGATATGAAAGAATTCAAGTAAGCATGCATCAATAAAACGGATGTACAGCAAATTGCTAGCGAAGAAAAGTCTTTTATTATTTTAACTTCATTTCCTCATATCTTCGAGTTACTTTATTGCGTTGAGCCTATTAAAGTTGTTGCCGTGAATAACAAACCAGAATTTTAAGTCTTCAATTTTACATCAACAGAATCTGCAGTTTCAGCCGGAATAAGTTAATTTCACAAAACGCTGGTAGGAAAATCACGACTCAAAAAATCCTCCTTTCGAGTTAAAATTATAATACCGATTTATGTTCAAGAAGAGTACATTAGCAATTGCCTTTCACTTAAAGATTGTAAAATTAAAATATAATCCTGCAGTGAAAACTACTTTAAAAATTATGCAAACTCCATGCTAGGAAATATCTTTAAGACAGGCCTAGCTAGTCACTCAATAGAAACCGTCACGTGATCAACGTATCTTGGTGACATGCCGTGTTGTTGGAGGGTTGATCAATTAAACTCACCTTGTGTTGTGTGGTGATCACTGAAAAAAGCCCGAATCTTCAAAAACAACCAAAGAAAACAACCGTGAACGTTACCGGACACAAACTAAGGGATCAATTTAGCATAAACTTACATTGACAATTGAACCCTCACTAAAAATCTATATAGGGGGAGGTTTTCAAAAGATTTTCTTTTTTTTTTTCTAGACATAATAAGAAAATACTTAAATTTTCAGCCCTCTAGCTGCATTGGTGCGGCCTGTACTCGCGATACATACATACATAGCTAGCAAGCCAGACCAGCTTAAAAACTTGAGAAACCTATGTTGACAGTTTTGTTGACAGTTTTTATTGAGGGTATCTAATTATGTAAACTCAGTCCGTGATAGAAAATATCTTAAAGATATATCTTCCAACAAATGAAAATGAATAAAATATTTAATAAAATGTTTTGAAAAGGTGTGCACGTCTCACGTTTGTTGGTTTTAAGAGGTTTCATCCAATTTTACGGCCACATTGCCGTCAGTATTTGAACAATAAAAATGGAGTTGTTTCTCTATTTCGCCTCCACCCGAGAAGGACGAAAAGAAGATCACTCGGAAAGTATTAATAAAATATGAGTTACGTGACTGACTGTCTCGGCCAAAAATATGGTATGAAGTTGGGAAAATAGAAAAGAGGAAAGAAAGGCAGAAAAGGTTGCTGTTTTGGAAGTAAGGAAGATTTTAGAAAGAAAGAAAGAAAGAAGGAAAGAAAGAAAGAAGAAAGGAAGGAAGGAAAAAGAAAGAAAGGTTTGATGTGTTGAAAGTAAGGAAAATTTTAGAAAGAAAGAAAGAAAGAAAGAAGGAAAGAAAGAAAGAAGGAAGGAAGGAAGGAAAAAGAAAGAAAGGTTTGATGCGTTGAAAGTAAGGAAAATTTTAGAAAGAAAGATAAAAGAAAGAAAGAAGGAAGAAGGAAGGAAGTAAGGAAATAAGGAAGGAAGGAACATTTTAGAAAGAAAGAAAGAAAGATGAAAGAAAGAAAGAAGGTAGGAAGGAAAGAAGGAAGGAAGGAAAAAAGAAAGGTTTGTTGTCTTGAAAGTAAGGAACATTTTAGAAAGAAAGAAAGAAAGAAAGAAGAAGAAGAAAGGAAGGAAGGAAGGAAAAAGAAAGGTATGATGTCTTGACAGTAAGGCAAATTATAGAAAGAAAGAAAGGAAGGAGAGAAGGAAAAAAGAAAGAAAGGTTTGCTCTCTTGAAAGTACTGACAATCTTAGAAAGAAAGAAAGAAGGAAAGAAAAAAGGAAGGCAGAAAAGAAGGAACAGAGAAAGGTTTGATGTCTTGAAAGTAAGGAAAATTGTAGAAAGAAAGAAAGAAAGAAAGAAAGAAGAAAGGAAGGAAAAACGATAGAAAAAAGAAAGAAAGAAGGAAGGAAAAGAGAAAGAAAGGTTTGCTGTCTTGAAAGTACAGACAGTTTTATAACAAAAGAGTTGATGTCATAAAAGAAAGAAAGAAACAATATCTGAATAGATAGAATTCATTCAAAAGAAATAAGTACTGGCCTGGATGCTGCAGGGTCAGCACTCCACTTCAACTTCTATTCTGACTGAAGATGACTATTGGAACTTTTCTATTGTCTCTATATTAAATATGATACATTTTCTTTAATACCTAAGACTTGGCAATCTAGCTCAGTTGGTAAGACACAAGCCTAGCAATCACGAGGAGGTGAGTTTAAATTACGATAGAGCAACGGGGATTTTACATATCGGTTTACACCCCAAATTTTGGTGGGGATTGTTCTTGTTGTTGTTACAGTAAAGTCAACTCCTGACTGTGTCTTGGAGTTTAACAAAAATCACACATAAACAAACAAAAGAATCTGCCCATGAAAAGAAGGAAACAAAAAAAGTCCAATCAGAAGAAAGGAAGACCGAAAAAAAGAGATGACTAACCACAAGAAAAGAAATGAATTTTTTAAAAAAACAAACAACAAAGTAAATGGAACAATTGTTCTGCCTCGTAGGTGCGATAGTTGTGTTTCCCCCAACGACCCTAGTGGTTTGTCTTAGATGCAATGTTAAATGAGGCAACAATAGCCTTTATTGAACAACTGTAATGTTAAATGAAGTTATAATAGTCTTTATTGAAACACTGTAATGTTAAATGAGGCAATAATAGCCTTTATTGAACAACTGTAATGTTAAATGAAGTTATAATAGCCTTTATTGAAACACTGTAATGTTAAATGAAGCTATAATAGCCTTTATTGAAACACTGTAATGTCAAATGAAGCAATAATAGCCTTTATTGAACCACTGTAATGTTAATGAAGCTATAATAGCCTTCATTGAACCACAGTAATGTTAAATGAAGCAATAATAGCCTTTATTGAATCACTGTAATGTTAAATGAGGCAATAATAGTCTTTATTGAACCACTGTAATGTTAAATGAAGCTATAATAGCCTTTATTGAAACACTGTAATGTTAAATGAAGTTATAATAGTCTTTATTGAACCACAGTAATGTTAAGTGAAGCTATAATAGCCTTTATTGAAACACTGTAATGTTAAATGAGGCAATAATAGCCTTTATTGAACAACTGTAATGTTAAATGAAGTTATAATAGACTTTATTGAACCACATTAATGTTAAATGAATCTATAATAGCCTGTATTGAACCACTGTAGTATTAAATAAAGCTATAATAGCGTGTATTGCCTGCCTCGTGGTTGAAACAGTTTCGTTTTTCCCACCGGTCCCAGAGGTCGGGGATCAATCCCACGTAAAAAAAACAGGATTTAGAATGTTAATTCTTTTCTAGGAAGGCTGGCACCCTCCAGAATTGGCACAAAACAATCTTCTTACTACCTACCCACTTCACATGTCTTTGTGTCGTACTAAGCCAAGCCCAGTAAATATCAAGAAAACGATAACAAAATGAAGGCAGAAAAGAAGTGGATATATAAATACGTTTTCCGTTTCTTGTCTTCCAGGCGATATCTAGAATTGTTATACAAAGCAATGCTATATTGCAGGGGTTCTCAAACTAGTGTGTGTGTCTATACGCCTAGGGGTACACAAGAGAAATTACGGGGATACGCGAGATATGGAATTGCAAAGTAATCTCAACCAACGAAACGAAACTAATGTCCTGTAAACCTGACAAATGGTTAGCAACACTGCGTAAATCAGAAGGATCATTCCAAAAAATCAAACCTACACTATCGCCCATAAATAAGTACACCCCTATCACTGTTTTATAAAAAGTTAATTGTTTTCTAAACCAAACATAGCAAGGTTTTATGATTTCTAGTGGAACATTACACAATCAAAACGGATATTATCAGGTATTATTTATGACCAAACTATACAGCATTGAAACTCATTTCTAGTGGAACATTACACAATCAAAACGGATATTATCAGGTATTATTTATGACCAAACTCTACAGCATTGAAACTCTGTTGCCAAAAATATGAATATGTTCAAAAATAGTACACCGCGACGAAAATATTTTTGGCAACAGAGTTTCAATGCTTTAGATGTTTGTATATATATGCATACATACGTAGACTTTCGAGCACGTTTTAGAACAACAATTCAAGACGTCATGATTTAAGACAATGTCGTGACGTGATTTCAAATCTCCTAAACGATATTTGTGTCAATGAATATACATATGTTATAAATATATACAGTATCGCCCATAAATAAGTACACACCTACCACTTTTTAATAGACAATCGAAACGGATATTATCAGGTATTACTTATGACCAAACCCTACAGCATTGAAACTCTATTGCAAAACATATTTTTTCGTAGTGGTGTACTCATCTTTGGACGCAACATATTCGTATTTTTGGCAACAGAGTTTCTATGCTGTAGAGTTTGGTCATAAATAATACCTGATAATATCCGTTCTGATTTTGTAATGTTCCACTAGAAATAATAACATCCTGCTATGTTTGGTTTAGAAGACAATTAACTCTCTATTAAAAAGTGGTAGGGGTGTACTTATTTATGGGCGTTGCTGTATTTATAACATATGTATATTCATTGACACCAATCCGTCACGACACTGTCTTAAACCATGACGTCTTGGGCTGTTGTTTTAAAACGTGCTCTAAAAAGTCTGGTTTGCGCGTATATCCACGCTCGTTCGACTTCATTGCATGCTCTTGTGTGCTTATTTTAGTATAAACCAAGTTTCGTGCAAGACTGTCAATCTAAAATGATAAATGCGTGTGTCTCTCTGAAACTGTCCCTTGAATTTAGTTACTTATTGGAAAGGGCTATGCTCATCCATCTCACTAAGGATGTAACATTAAATCACTAACAAGTATTACATGTCTATTGTCTGTTTTATGGTATCTATACATTTTACACTATGTTGTATATTCTTCAAAAGGGATACAACAACACGGATAAGATTGAGGGGTACAATGGAAGGACAGTTTGCGCATGCCATATTGTTTACATATTTGGTAGAAAGAAATACGTCATCTATGAACGGTTTGAGTTCTGGTGTTTTTTAGGTTAGTCGCCACCACATTTAATAATCATAGCTATTACAGCTCACTGTATTTCTTTTGTGCTAATCACAACCAACTAAAAGAAAGTTCACAATGTTAGGGAAATCTTAGAAGTGTCTTTAAAGTTTACTCATGTCTTTATTGCTTATGCAATCAGTCAACTGCAGTACCTTAGAAAAAAATCAGAAGCTTGGAAAAATTGGTTCCACATGTGCTTATGGAAAGAAACATCGGTCGACACTTGAATACATTTTTTGTTCTTCTTGATCGACAAAGGGCTCATTTTGTTTTGGTTAATGCTGGTGATAGAAAATAGATGTATTACGAGGATCCCAAACGGATTGAATCGTATCTAGATCAAATGTTGTATAGTGGGTGAAGATCCGTTGGGTTCAGGAAAGAAAAAAGACTCGAAAATTGTTTGTAAAAATATGTGAATATATTTTT
>VCCN01006000.1:2517592-2529425 GCA_006491835.1 Architeuthis dux | reverse complement strand
TTTACCCACACTTAGAACTTAATTAGTAGATATAGTTAATTAATATATATATCCATTTCTGTTTTATTTTACTTATTTCCGAAACGCTGTGATACAGACAAACACGAGGAGAATGTTCTGGAAGAATCAATATAAAATAGTGAAAAAATGTTTTGAAAAACAAAAGATCTATACAGCACTTTTATTAATTCTTTTTTACCTTTATCCTAAGTTTAGTTGTTCTCATACAACTAGTTAAATCTAATAAAAGTGGTGTGTTACAATACCCCCTCCAATAATAATAGTGATTGAAAAGATCTATAGTTCTACATTTTAGTTATTATTTAGTTACGATTCTGAAGAAAACTGTCGCTGAAGTTGAATTCATTGCACTTTAAATGTAGCCAAAATAATAGAGAGGGAACACCATTGTAGAATAAGATGGTTGAAAGAATCTGCAGGCATACTGTGCTCAGATCATTCGATCAGTAAACCGAGCATAGGAATTAATAGCTGGCAGGCACCATTAATCAGGAAGGAACAAGCGATGAATTCGAGCTTCCAGGTGCGTGATCCAGGAAGTGTGAGCGCTGGCGAAGTTCAACGAGTTCAGTGGAGGGTCACGGGCTCAGCGCGTGCTTCTGGAGAACACAATCCCAAGAACACGCGAGAAAGCAGGCACCGTGTGTGACGTGCGTGGGAGGGGAGTTGCATAACCCCTCAGAGCAAGATTCGACATTCTAGAACACAACAGATATCCAAAGAAGGCCAGAACTGACATACATACAATGATTAACATATCCCGTCTAAGATAAGAACCGAAACTGGTACTATTGGACCATTCTCGTGTTTTAAAACTAAGCAACCCATTAATTTATACCAAACATTAAGTGATGTGTTACTCGGATATGTTATATTTCCTGGCTGACAACTCTATTTGACAAGCCAGGCTGCTGCGGGATCAAACTCCGCTCCTACTCCTATTCCAACTGAAGATGATTACTGCACATTTTGTATTGGATATATAATAAATAAATTCGTAGGTATACAAGACTTGTCAGTTTGGCTCAGTTGGTAAGAGAATCGCCTACCAATCACTTGGTCATGATTTCAAATTTCGATAGGGAAATGCTAATTTAATATTTATGTTTTGTTTAACGTGACGGGATAGAGAAACAGTGAAGCGTTTACCCCCCCCCCCCTAACTTTGGTGAGGATTGTTCTTGTTAACAAAGTTAAATCCGACTGGAGTTTGACAATTGATTAAAGTCTGAAGGGAAAACGTAAATATTTTCTTAACAACCACGTACATATTATAAACACACTCCCTCTATAGTTTCTTATAAATTTATCAGTTTGGCTCAGTTGGTAAGAGAGCCGCCTAGTGATCACTAGGTCTTGATGTCAAATCACGGTAGGGAAATATCAGTTTGGTTTAACGTGATGGTATAGACCAGGGGTCACAAACTCAGGGATACAAACGGGCCATTACGTCCTGGGGGAGAGGCACAGAGGGCCAAAAGTGAGATGCTGGGGGCGTGATTTCCACCAGTTCTAATGATAATCTGCAATAGAGTTGATAGGCTGCTATTTATTTATTCATCAAAATGAATACGCATATGATAGTAAGTGGGATATGTGAATTAGTACAAAATGTAAATAAAAATAATATTAAAAAATATTTGTTTACTGAATTCAGACTTATAAGTAAGATTAAATAGAGTTCTAATTACATTCATTTGATCCCAACCAGTTCATGTTGAAGATGATTTCTGGCAACGTTTTGTAGCACCCAGGGATTCTATGTTCGGCTTCAAATCGCGTAAATTAGCCAGCCTCAACATGGATTGTAAATGTTCATCAGTTAGTCTTGAGCGCAACGCAGATTTATTTATTTTCATTGTCGAGAAAAACTGCCCACAAACGTATGTGCTTCCAAACATGGCCAGAATTTGCAAAGATGTGGCAAACAATTTGGGAAATCTCTCACTTGGAAGGAACTGGTAGAAATCAGAAAAACTAACCTTTACATATTTCTGCATCAGTATGGTATCGCACTGAATCTCCACAAACTCCATCTGAAATTCCTCAGAAATAGTATCAACACCCACAGTCAGTGGAGTAGCAAAAAGCATAAATTGCATTACTAATAATAACACGTCGTTAAGATGTCGGTCAAACTCTGCATGCAGTTTTATAATTAGATCTGTATATTCTTTCAAGCACTGTGGTTCAACCTTCTCCAATGACTGCAAGGCCGTGAAGTGAGCTAAGTTCCTAGAGACAGAGATTGGATCAATTAACTCGAAAACATCTTTTCCTTTTATTGCCAAGAACAATCCAATTTCTTCACAAAGCAAAAACAAAAAAACGACTGTGCCACCTTACTTCAGAATGATAAGAAGCTCACCATATTCAGTATCCATGGTGAATAGAAAAGAAATGAACTGTCGGTGGTTGAGCGCTCTTGCCCGTATAAAATCGATGGTTTTCACAACCTCACCCATAATGTTTTCCATCTGCAACCTTTTCCCATACAGTGCCTCTTGATGTAGAATGAAATGGATAGCAGAGATGGGCACACCAAGACTGTTCAGCCTTTTTTTAAGAAGGACAACTAAACCCACGTTTTCAGAGCACATTGCAGGTGCACCGTCTGTTGCCACTGACACGAGTTTTATCCAATCCAATCCTGCACGCTCAATGCATTTTTCTAGTTCACTAAATATATCTCGCCCCCGTCACTGTTCCCTTCATAGGTAAATCCAATAATTCTTCAGTGACATTGAAGTGTTTGTCAACTCCTCTGATAAAGACAGCGCAATAAGCAGTACCTGTAATGCCTGTACTTTCATGAAATTGCGATAGAAAATCTTTCAAAATCTTGAGCCAATTGATGGTATGAATTGCTTGCTAAATCAGTGATACGGCTGGCAACAGTATTAGGTGACAGGCTAATGCTTTCTAACATTTTCCTTTTCTCGGGACAAAGGATTTCACTAGCTTTTAAAAGACAGTATTTGATAAAAAGATTACCTTCAGTGAATAGTCCTGATGATTTTCCGATCATTTCGCTGAGAGCAAAACTTGCTCTGACGGCATTTTCACTTGTTTTTCAATTTGAACAAAAATTCAAGTGGAAAAACAAGTTCTGTTGCTTTGAAAGAGCTGTTTTAAGCCGCTCTACCTTTTCTTCTCTTATCTTTCCAGTTAATGCGTTATACTGATCACTGTGTGTTGTTTCATAATGTCTCCTTATGTTATATTCTTTTCGTATGGCAATATTATGCAGACATATCAAGCATTTTACTTTATCCTTTACCTCTGTTACAAAATACAAATATTCCCACTTTTCTTGGAAACTCCGGTTCGCCTCGGCAATTCTCAATTTCTGTGACATTCTCGATATTTTTCTTTATTCTAATTATGTAGTTGACCAAAAAACACGTCCCTTTTCTTCGAAATTTCTGTCTATTTATCAATCCACTCCCAAACATTTTCAGCTACTGAAATATGAATGTACTTTCTACCCTTCCCTGGGGAGAATCATTGTCAGACCCAGACTTAAAAGTGATTGACTGTCTGTTTGCATTAGATTGGCAGGTCAAGCTTAATACTGCTGCTGCTGCTGCTGCTGCAAGAGTATGGAAGGGGCGAGAAACAAATTACCTAGTTTTAGGAAAATATTGGTCACTAAAATGGTTCTGCCGTGGGCCATAGAAAAGTAGTTTGCGGGCCGCGTGTTTGAGACCCCTGGTATAGACAAACAGTGAAGAGTTTATTCACTTAAATTTGGTGAGAATTGTTCTTGCTCTTGTTACGGGGGAGGGGGACAAAGTCAACTCCAACTGGGGTTTAACAAAAAAGATGTTTTTTCATGAACAAATTACGTGATCGTAATGGCATGAACCACTTTCTATTCAAGTGGATCGATTGATCTTTGTATTTGCGATGTTGGCTAATTTCTTATCGATTTGGGATTGGTCGCACTTAACAATTTTGATGAGGAGAGTAAGTAAGATGAATACAATTGTAGACAGTTCTTCGCCAGCTCTTTTAGGTTGATGGAGAAGTTCGATGCGACAGCTATTGCACAATGTCAGTATTTGAATGGGTAACCAGGAGATCAGGCATATAAAGTAACTTTCAGCAGCCTTGTTCCAGATTAAACAAAGCTAGAGTATAAGGTTGATGTTCCTAGCGTTAAATTCTGCACAGTGTTAGGGAAATCTTAGAAGTGTCTTTTGTTGTATAGCCGCTTTTACATGTTCTGTCGACATCTCGTCGTTGGGTTGCTCATTTGCGGGAGGGAAATCCTGAACTTGGAGAAAAAGGAAGACTCGAAACTTGTTTATAAACATATTTTTTATTTCATAAGTATACATTGTGTAGTGGCGGAGAGTGAATAAATTGAGAGAGATAAGGGGAGCCGACCTGTTCCCAACAGGGGACACCGGTCTTGTGTCCTCCCAGGCCCGGCTTCTGCTGCTTGTCTATCCGTCTCGGCTCTCTGTCCTCTGACCTCTATCTCTTATGGGCTTCGATCGCCCACGCTTGTTGTATTCAACATCCTGTTTTCGGACGCCCACGCATATGCATCTTTCCTGAGGTCACCGGAGTCACTTCCACTTCCGCCCAGGTGTTATCCCGGAAATGACCCCCAGTGGCACTATATCATAACACTTTGAAATTTATTGCCTATGCAATCTAGCACGAAGTCACAATAATGTGGCACCGGAGGAAGTTTGAGCTCTGTAGCAATGGTTTAGGGCACCAATTTGCAAATCATCACTATGGTTACTGTATATAGTCTGGCACATAGCCACAGTCATGGAGCACCTACTGAGGATAGAATTCACTATCAATGGCTTGCACAGCTAACTTGCTAACTTTTACTTGGTAGCAGATACCAGCTTTCACCAGATTTATAGATAATTGATGCAATCGGCCTGTTCGAGAGAATTATTTTGCACTGGTGCCAGTAGTGTTCGAGGACAAGCAGCGCCTTTTCCGCTAGGCCAATTTTCCTACGGGTTATGGCCCAATGGGTAAAAGCGTTGGTTTCGTTTCTAAAATGCTCAAGTTTGATCGCTGATTGAAGGACATTTGTAAAGATTACCGATTGTGTGTGTTCGTGTGTTCGCACGTTTTGGAAGATAATAATTGGTACGTGACCTAAACGCCATATCATATTACCGGGGCTAGAAAACAAGTCAAACGGCCGACGAAGTCAAAACAAAGAAAATGCGTTCGACCAACCAGAGTGGTTTAAGGGTTGCCGTCATTTCAAATCGGGCGGCAGTTTAGAGGAGTTAGGGTCCGACACCGAGCAGCGACGGGTCGAACCAGCTAGAAGGCTTGGCTCCTCCCCACAGGGAGAGAGGAGGAAGAAATCATTTTGAACTACTACCATCACTGTTAGTCATTCTGTAAAGTGACCAGTCGTTTAGAATTCTAACTGAAGCAGAATTCAATACCTCAAAGTGATCCGCGAACCGGTCCGGAATCGAAGCTATCAACAGGAATAAAACGAACATATATTTTCAATTGAAAATAATGAATTTTATTGTCTTTCTCTCCCGCCAACGTAGGCGAGCCTTTTCTCCGGTATGGACAAAATGTTATATTTCCCTCCGCAGAATGTTTGCTTCCGTAAAGGTACAACCCAACGACGAGACGTCTCTCTCAAACATCGGCGAGAAGAAATAAAATTGGCATTATACAACATGTCCTAAGGTATCAGAAAAGCCTATGAAAGCTCATAAAGATGTTACGCTTAACTTACAACTGGCAGAGATAGAAGGTTATTTTTGGAATCTGGGAGCTCCCAAACATGTTTTTTCCATATAAATCAATGGTAATCTATGCTCTACTTTCAGATAGCAGAAAAAACCTGAATTGAATTTTATTTCCCCTTTTTTTAACCGAAAAAATAATTACTAGGAAACGTTTAAATATTACGAGAACATACTACCAGAATATTTCTTTCGGGTTCTTTCACGTTGTTTTTAGTTGATAATTTTGGCTTTTACTAAAATGTTGGGAACCAATATGAAGTTTTCAGTGCAGGGTTTAAAAAAAGAAGAATTTAATAGAAATGTTTACAGAATATTTTTTTTATCAATTGATGCCGAGATTGCGAAAAGAAACGTATTTTTTGCAATCAATTTTATGGCTTTTAACAATTTCTAGAAAACGTTTACGTGTTTCAACTTCGAAGAAGCAAGTATCAAATTTTCACACCAAAAACCTATATAATTACAGCTATAATCAAATCTAGAATTTTTTTCTGACACATTTTGCTGACAATCTACATCGCAGGTGTAGGATACAGAAACTACACAACTATTGTATCCATTAATTAAGTTTCTTAATTTTGTTCAACAATCAACGTGAACTCAAATACCTACATATATATGTGTGCGTGTTTGGATAAAAAGAATTAAAATAAATAATTTCATAAAAAGAAGCATATAACTTCATTGGAATAAACGTTGTTTTTTATCCATTCACTTTTTGTGTGTTTAATTTATTTCATAATCTCTCTAGCAAGATTAATTTATCGCAAAAGCCCGGCGGAAAATTTAATTCTCTCGTATTTTGGAGACTTTTCTCCAAAATTATAATTTGATTGCAGCAGACGATAGGTCTCAATTCCGAGTTTGAATTCGGTGCATTGACCTCATAACCAAATGAATTGTTGTTATAGTTATTTTGAATTTTCAGACCAGTAGTATTTTAGCGGTTCTCACCGGAGATCAAATGACAGCAAGCCTCTTCAATACTCTAGCAATTTCATTAGGATTCTTCTTTTGTTATTTCATGCACATGCCTGTTCATACCATACGTATGGTAGTCAGGACCGGCAACACAGGCAGTCGCCCAGGGGGCCAAGTGCTAGAGGGTGCCTGTCATGATTTTAAGACAGAAGGACTTTCCAAATACAAATGGAAATTCTCATGAACGTCAACAAGCTCAGTCAGGCTTAGCTAGTTTGGTGAGATAGAGTGCTCACAATAGCTGGGGCCTGGGAGGGAAGAGGAGTGGGGGAGGCAAGGTTGCAACTAAATAAATAAGATAACAATATACTTTAAAGAGGGCTTGAGTTGAGCTTGCCCAGGGCACCAGGAACCCTAGGGACGTCCCTGCTGGTAGTTATATTTTCATATCTGCAGCACTTCTGTCAAGCTCCAGAACAAAGTCAGAGTTGACTTTACTTTCCTATCTAACAAGAACAATCGTCACCCCAAAATTAGGGGTTTAAACCGATATGTAAAACAACCATTTCCGTACAGTGATTTGAACTGACGACCTAGTGATCGCTTGCAGGGCGTCTTACTGCCTGAACTAACTCGACAAGTCTTAAACATAAATGAAGATTTATCAAACACATACGCATGGGTTTATTTTATTTTAAATAAATCTAGAAAAGATTATTTTTATAATAAAACAAAAGTTGCAATAATCATCTTCAGTCGGAATAGAAGTAGGAGTGAAGCAGACAGTCTTGTCTTCAGTATTCTCGACAGTCTCAATCTTTTGTTGAATCTCCAATTCCTCAAATTTCCCCTCTACTGTTTTTGGCAGGGTTTCAAAAAGAAGTGCGGTCCCTACGAGAAGCAATGAGAAGCAGAGGAAATGTAATTTAAAAAGACTTTTATAAAGAGATTTGTGGTGATTAATTAAAGAATTTATAATTCCTGATGCTGTCTCTACATTAGCTATTTTTATTGAATATTCCTGTAACATTTGTAAATTAATTTGCAAGGATGATTGTGTAGAATGCGATGAATGCAACCAATGGCTTCTTTTTGAGTGTCTTTCATCGGACTTCATTCTTCTTTGTTTGACACTCAGCAAGAGTTTTATTGTCTTTTATCTTTTAAGTCCTTTATCTTTTAAGTCCTTTATGTTTTTATCCTTTATGTTTTTGTCCTTTATGTTTTTGTCTTTTATGTTTTAACTCCTTTATGTTTTTGTCCTTTATGAAAATAACAAGAAGATGAAACTATTTCTTCAGCTATTAAAACATAAAGGACAAAAACATAAAGGACTTAAAACATAAAGGACAAAAACATAAAGGACTTACAACATAAAGGACAAAAACATAAAGGACTTTTAAGTCCTTTATGTTTCTGTCCTTTATGTTTTAAGTCCTTTATGTTTTTGTCCTTTATGTTTTAATAGCTGAAGAAATAGTTTCATCTTCTTGTTATTTTCATGAGTAACGTTTGTTACTGAACCTATATCATTCATTACCAGTTGCGTTTGTTACTGGCAATAAATGATATCTTTGCTTCACTCTTGTTGATTCTTGTTGCTTCCAATTGCTTCTCGTAACGAGAAGCAAACGTAATGTATTTCTTTTAAAAAAAAGCCTTCATACAGCGGTGGTGATTATGTAAAGAATTTAGGGATAGGTTTAGGGTTTGTGTTGGCTTCTAGTTGCTTCACGTTGCTTCCAGTTGCTTCTTGTATTTTACATTTTTCAATTTCTAGGTAATGTCCTGTTGCTATTATTAGAAACCATCAACCAAAACTGTCATCAAAACACGGGTTTCTTCAGTTTTTAAGTTGGTCCGGCTGGCTGACTATGTATGTATCACGCGTACAGGCCGCTGCAATGGAGCTAGAGGGCCGGAAATTTAAACATTTATACCGTATTATGTTTAGAAAAAAACATGACAGGAAAAATGATTTTAAAAGGTTTTTAGTGGGGGTTGAATTTGCAATGTCATTTTATGTCAAATTGATCTCTTATTTTGTGTCCGGCAGCTTGTTTTGGGGGGTTCTTTTTAATTATGACATTTTTAGTGATCACTGCCCAACAAAAGGCGAGAGAGGTAACTTATTCATTGATCACCCCCTTTTCCAATTTTTTAATTGATCACCTCAACACAGCATGCTGCCAAAAGACGTTGGTCACGCGACGGTTTCTATTGAGTAACTAACTAGACTTCTTCTTCTTCTTCTTCTTCTTCTTATTATTATTATTATTATTATTATTATTATTATTATTATTATTATTATTTCTGAGTGACAGCAAGTCTCCCCAAGCCTACCTCTCACCATTCCCTCAGTTCATAGCAGTGCTGTGGTTTGTACTTTCTCGCCAGATGTCTGGTGGTCATCGCTGGTAGCTCAGTGACAGTAAGTCCTCCTCTCAGGGTCCTCACACATCACAGCAGCGCTGTGGTTTGTACCGTACCAACCTTCCCCAGTTTTACTTACACATGCCTTCTTCATTCTAGCTGTTGGGCCATTGCTGACGACTGGAGGTCGTAAGTTTCATATTACAAATACTTTCCTCAGTATTCGTGCAGACCCCAGTAGTGCTGCGGTCTGCATAGTCTCAACCCTTCCTCATATTTACAGCTCTTCCAATCTTCACTTCAATGTCTTTGGCACAGTTCCCAGTGCGCCCACTATTATTGGCACTACCCTGACATTCATGTTCCACACCTTTATCAGCTACCGGGCCAAGTCCTGGTATTTCCACAGCTTTTCACTCTCTTTTATATCCACTCTGTGGTCCGCAGGCACAGCCAAGTCTATGATTTGACAAGTTTTCATTTCCTTGTCCACGATTACCAGGTCCGGTCTTCTTGCTTAGATTGTCTGGTCGGTTTGGATGTCGAAATCCCAGCGTAATTTGTGGATTCAGGACAATATCTGGTTTGTGCTGGTATCATTTGTCTACATGTCGAATCCTAGTCGATTGCATAGTTACCAGTGAATAACAGTTGCTACCCTGTCGTGCCTGTTCTTGTCTTCCTTCTGGGCTAGTTTACTACATTCGCTGGTTATGTGGTTTATCGTCTCATCCCTTTCTCCACAAAGGCGACATTTGCTGTTTTTCTGGGTTCTGTCGATCTTTGCTTTTACCTACATTTGCTGTTGTTGTTGTTTTTGCTGCTGTTGCTGCTGCTGCTGCTGCTGCTGCTATTATTATTATTATTATTATTATTATTATTATTATTATTATTCTTCAATCCTAATGGCGACACATGGCGATGTTTGTGCGTTCTGATTCGTTTTTATGTTTCGGTTTTTCTAAATGCTGGCTTGTCTTTTCAATTTTAATCATTTTTCCTGTCATGTCTCGGCAAGGAAGATGGCGTTTATACATATGGGAAAATGTAGATTGTTTAACCATTAATTGCAGCATTTGTCTTTAAATACCCCACAGGCAAATAATATGAGCTTCCCCAAATGGACGGCATTTTAGGACGTCCGAAATTGCTGAACAATTTTTTTTAAAAAACGAACCAAAAAAGCTCAGAAAAAAATTAATTAAAGAAACAACGCAAATAACGGTAATCGAAAAAGAAATAGGCTATGTTTGAAGAATGTTGTGGATAATTTGATTTTCAGGCCATTAGAAAATTTCTTCGTTTTCTGCTGCTGTTGTGATTGTCACGTCTTCTTTCTGCAAGTCTGTCTCTCTTTTGTCAAATAGCGTTTTGTTTTCCGTCTTTCTGCTGCCCTCTTTCTCGTCTTTCTTATCCGTTGTTATTGTTGTTGTTGTTGTTCTTCTTCTTCTTCTTCTTCTTCTTCTTCTTCTTCTTCTTCTCTTTATTCTTCTTCTTTATCTCTTTCTTCTTCTTTTTCATCTCTTTCTTCTTCACCTCTTTCTTCTTCTTCTTCTTCTTCTTCTTTATCTCTTTCATCTTCTTCTTCTTCTTCTGCTTCTTCTTCTTTTTTATCTCTTACTTCTTCTTCTTCTTCTTTTTCCGATTGATATTATATCTTTTCTTCTAATTCACATTATTCTATTTTTTCTTGTTCTTGTTCATCATCATCATCATCAGAAGAAGAAGAAGAAGAAGAAGAAGAAGAAGAAGAAATGGATGAAGAAGAAGAAAGATAGGAGATATCTTTCTTCTTCATCCTTTTCTTCTTCTTCTCTTTCTTCTTCTTCTTCTTCTTATTTCCGATTAATATCATAACCTTTCTTCTAATTCACATTATTCTATTCTGTCTTCTTTTTTTGACTTCATCTGTTCTTGTTCTCTCCTATCTTTTAACTTTCTTCTTCTTCTTCTTCTTCTTCTTCTTCTTCTTCTTCCAATTAATATTATACATTTTCTTCTAATTCCCATTTTTCTACTCTTCTTTTTTCAACATATAAATTATGCCACCTTCAAAGACATTTATAACGCCTTTCAAATAGCTATCATTGGCTGCAGATGATTGCTAACCCTAAACCGGTGCATCGCAAAACTCCCGTTTGAATAAACAAGGCAACGAGAAGGGAGTTATGGAGATAAATAACAGAAAAAGCAGAAAAGCCATATCTCCCATCCTACCAAAATAAATATTAACTCATTAACTTTATAGTTTGCAAAACGTTTGGTTGACACTAATGTGATTTCGGTCAGAAGATGCCGAAATAAGCTGACCACGAACATGACGAGTCCCCACGGGTCGCTCGTAAGGATTGGAAGGCTTTTCAAGGAATCTTATATTTTGATGTCAAAATATGGGCACTTTGTGCCAACCTCTCGGGGGTCCCTTTTTCTCGGAGTTAATGCCCAAAGCGTCCAGTTACAGGGATCTCAAGCCAAACGAATAAAATCAGGCAATTGGGGATGATGAGAAAATCGTGATGTTAAAATGCTTCACTGGACGTAAGAGAAAAAGGACTCTTCCTTTTCCTATTTTGTAAAATACATTAACTGGTGCTGCAATACAGGGGCATCTCAAAAATCAGAATATCGTGGAAGAGTTCAATATTTTTTGTCAGTTATTTCAGAAAGTGAAAACTGCATTTTTGATTTTGATAATTACGGTCTACAGCTAAAAAAAACTTTTAAAAAACGTATCTCAAAATATTAGAATATTCCATTTCGAG
>VCCN01006000.1:2187099-2201282 GCA_006491835.1 Architeuthis dux | reverse complement strand
CTGCTTTATCCTATAGACCAGTGGTTCCCAAACCTTTTCGAATCACAGAACCCTTGGTGTATACAGATTTTTTCACAGCGCCCAAAGTCAGAAAAATACTGAACGGTAACATTGAAATGACCAAGTTCAACAATAGACAGACGGTGTTTGCGATGTGCCAATTAGATGTCGCCTCCTATCATTATGCTGTGCATCAGCTCATTGAATTATGATTACCTAGAATTAACATTTTCGAATATCCTGCAGTGCCCCTTTTCGAATATCCTGCGGCTCCCTGGGGTGTCGTGGCGCACACTTTGGGAATCACTGCTATAGAAGAAGGTAGAGCTTGCTGTGTATGCAATCTATTCAGTAAAAACAATTATTATTATTATACATATAAATAGCCCTATTCTGTTAGTAACATTCGCATTAATTCCTGACCACTGACAATCCCTTTCTTATTGATTTTCAATGCACAACATGCAGATTAAGTGCTGGAACTTGTGAAAACAAATATTAGGTAGAAAATTGCAAAATTTGGATTTTAATCATAAAATGACTCCAACACCATCAGAAATATTTAGTTAGTACAAAAAATGACTAAAGTTAAGCAGAGAAGTGGAGTAGTGATAATGTCAGTGGGCAGCAATGACAAAAGCCCAAACCTTGCCTACATATATTGGGTTCAAATGCAGTCATCACTAAAATACAACTAAACAGGTCTGGTTAGTCACTCAATAGAAACCATCAGTTGACTGTCTTTTGGCAGAATGCTGTGTTCAATAAAAAAAAAAGTTTTAAATTAAAAAAAAAATTGAAAAGGGGATGATCAATAAGTTACTTCTCTCACCTTTTTGTTAGGCCACGATCACTAAAAAAAAAGTCTGAATTTTCAAAAACAAGCTCAGATGCAAACTAAGGGATCAATTTAGCATAAACTTGCATTGCAAATTGAAACCCCACTAAAAACCTATTTAGTGGGATATTTTCAAAAAATAAAAAAGTTTTTCCTAGGCATAATAAAGAGTAAATGTTGAAAGATTTCAGTCCTCTAGCTTCATTGGGGCAACCTGTACGTGTGACACATACATACATAGCCAGCCAGACTTAAAAACTGAAGAAACCTATGGTGACAGTTTTGATTGACAGTTTCTAATATTGTTTCATTTTTCTCCTACCTTTGGAATTTGCTGTGTCACTATATATGTAATTTGAGTCAATCAAAGTTTTGACATATTTGTGTAATAAATCCTCCTGGTGACATTGTGGATAACATAAACAGTTAATCTAAACCTATAAATACTGTTGTCACCTTTTGTTGTACAGATGTCACGCTATTCCAGACTGATATATAAAATCAAGAAACCCTATTTTGACCGTGGCTCGATTGCCGACGTAGACCTTCATAGACTGATGACATGCACATGAGCTAGCGCTACAGATTTGAAGCCTGAAATATTGTCAGATTTGGTAGGGGAGGCGGAGAACAAAACAGTGAAAGTCGCTAGACAGACGGCCTAATCTTTTTTTAAAAAATCACCGGAAATCATAGATCAGTTTGACAAGCAAATTTCAGATGGATTGAAAAAGCATACAGTGGGCTATGATTACAAAATATTGGTTACCGTATTTACTAGAGTACAATGCGACCTAAAATATAATGCAACCCCACCTCGCACATTTTTTGTAGCTAAAAAATCAGTAATATATTTTGTCTTATTGCTGCAAATTTTAAAAAAAAATAAAACTGGGCTACGATTACAAAATATTTGTTACCATATTTACAACGAGACTGGAATTTCAAGACTTCATCAGACATGGGATGAGTGGCGGCGGTGCGTCCTCATCTCAGACAAGAAGTTCAACCTGAATAGCCCATTACTGGCATGACCCACAATTACCAAAGGGAACCTTTCCACAGCATACTAGTGGAGGTGCTGGGCTCGTGATTTAGGCTGCCGGAGGATATGTGTGGGAAGATGGCACTCCAGTTTGTTGACAGGCATCTAAACGTGACAGGATATGTGGATCTGCTAAGAAATGTGAATTTAGTAGCTGAAGGTGTTTGGATTGGAGGCCCATTGTTCATGCTTCAGGAGCAAGCTTGTAAACGTTTTGGTCTGGCTGGCGACCAGCCACAATCAGTGAAAACATATGGGGATAGTTGGCAAGGAACGTTTTAAAAGGTGGGAAGCAATTGAATATGGTACAGGAACTTACTACAATTGTTTGTGCGTCAGTGTCACACAACTGACATTCGCCCGCTATATTACTCAGCGCACAAGGCTGTGCAGTGTCTAGTTTGAAGATGTTTCGATTAGTGGTTCTCGAGAAATTTAAAAGAAATTATAGATCTTTCTTCATAGTTTCTATAAATTATCTCACTTGACTTCTGCTCTAATCTAAATTTAGATATAAAATATCTAAATTGGCAACTCTGAAGAGAAGTAACCGAAATACTTCGAAGATGTAGTTTTGTACGATGGACAGAAAATTATTTTACATGTCGATTATGGGAGACTGCTCCACACACCATGAAGTCCGGCCCCTTCCAAACATGCACCTTTGGAACGGGCACTGCCCTAGTATTCATAAAACAAATGCCACATTTGTACAATTTAATATTGTTCACTTCATTTTACAATAATGCTGTTTGCCTTGGCTTTTTGATGTTTTACAAATGGTTTGTTGGTACCAAGTTCAGGTTTTTCTTTTCCGTTTTGACTGACCGCCAATTGTTGAGACATTTGTCTTGTATTTCTCCCTTCTTTTAGTTTTGTCTTATCTATTTCAAGCCAATCTTTGTCTACTTATTATTTCCTTCCTAAATACAGCTCCTTTCTGAATCCGTCTGTTTACCCCTAGCAATGTATCCAAAAATAAGTTTTTTTTTCTTAAATGTCAGATTCCACTGGTATTTTCATAAGTTATACAAGGTTTATCTGGTAAGTTTCCAGCCATTTAATATTTACGAAAAAAAAACCCAGCCTACCTAGGGCGAAAATGGTGCCTTAGTCCCTTCAAATTATTCCCCTTGAGAACTCACACACTTATCCCAGTGTCACTTTCACTTTTCAAAACAGTCTGCAAAGTACTGTTTTGGGATTTCTGCATTCTCCTTAATCTCGTCAATGGTCTGAAATCTCTCTGGGAAAAGCCAGAAGTTATAGGGAGCCAAATGTGGACTCTAGCAGGCGAGTAGACCTAGGTGATGCAATTAAAAAACAAAAAACAACCTTGCATTAGATGTGAAGAATAACTCACTTAGTCATTGTGAATGTGATGGTCACACGGTACGCATGCTCAATCAATACCAACTGAGTAACTCCATGGGAGAGTGTACAAATTAATTTTTTAAAAACATATAACCAGGATACAGATATTGTATGTGATACTTGGTGATCTATTGTTTTTATTGTCAAACTCCAGTCTTTCTTTTTCCCCGTAACAAGAACAATCCTCACCAAATTTAGGGGAGTGAACTCTTCTTTTAATATTTCCCTACCGCGATTTGAAATCACAACCAAGTGATTGCTAGACAACTCTCTTACCATCTGAGCCAAACTGACAAGTCTTATATATTTACAAATTTATTCATTATATATACAATACAGAAATTGCAGTAATCATCTTCAGTTGGAATAGTAGAAGATTTTGACCCTGCAGCAGCATGCCCCCCCCCCTTCTGGATAATAGTTTTTTTTCTCACGGTCAATTTCTTTGTTTCATTTCATCTCTCTCTTTTTTTTACCTCTTCTCATATTGTTATTGGCTTATTCCTCGCTTGTGAGGGTCAGGGACGGACTTGCTTCCCACTTTTTTTTAAAGTCGAGATCAGCACTCAGTCCACTCCTCAGTAGCTCGGTGGGCTGAGACGGCCAAGGTGACTACACAGCTGTAGTTTTTTTTGGGTCAGTATAGCCTTCTTTTAGATGTAAGGACGTAGAGCCAGATAAATGCTTGAAAATAGAATTAACCATTTAAATACGTCTGGTTATATTTTGTCTCGAATCAATCAATAACTCCTGCTAGAAAATCATTTGTGCTCAATCAAGGATGCCAATTAGTTATCAATGAACTCCATTTAGTCACAATTTATTTCAATCAAGGCATCTTTTGAATCTATAAAAAAGACACAATGTATCTTTAAAACACAACAGTGCTTATGGAATCCCAATATTTGCTCATGAGCAATAGGTTGCCTAACCCTGTTTTAGATGGACTGCCTTACAGGACTGAAAGGCTCCATCTGCCCTCCTATTTTGCCCATAGCTGGGCTCAGGGAAGTGGATTCATGCCTTGGAATTTGAACTCGGTTTGCCAATTCCATTTTCCAGGCCATTAAAAGTTCTGCCACTTTGCACCTCCCTCTCTTACATATAATATAAGTATATATTATATATATGTGTGTACATCAATTAGACCCTAGCCTAATGATGAAAAAAAGCATTTTTTACACAAAAGAAATATTTCTTTTTCAACATATCCTCCTTCCTTGTCAATGCACTTAGTCCAACACTTCTCCATTAATCACATAGATTGAACATTATAAACTTCAGCTGTCGGGCTACAGAGTTATTGATCCACCCTCATATATATAATATTACATCTAGATCTAGCTATTTTGAAGCTAGATCTAGCTACATAACAGGTAGATCTAGCTGCTAAATTGGCAACTGGTTATTGCAGTTTGGTTATAACACGGTTGGCTTTCTTGGACCACAACACCCACGTTATAACAGGGGATGTCTGTACAAGCAAAAATCTAACTTGCAGCTTTTAAAAGTCCATAAGTTCTAAATCTTGTATAATGTTCTTAGTTCTGTGTGGCTAAGCCTAAGGATGTCATGCATTCTTAAGAAAAGAAGTCTTCCTTGTGCGTGTCAGTCTATTTAAACATTGATTCTGCCTAAATGTTTGGATGGGTTTTCAGTCAAAATATTGATTTATTGCAATGTGTTTTTTTAAATTCTTATTAAATAAAAACTTTTCATTGAATTATTTTAGTCTAAGTCTGGGGTCTCCATCATGTTGCACATTTATAAATATTGACTAAAAAAAATGGCTGTACATCAGTTTTTTCTTTTTTTTCTTTTTCATTTCTATATTTTCTGTGCCTGAAAAAACATCTTTAATCTTTTTGTCATAATAATTTTATTAACCCTTGGGTGAATCATTCACTAGTTTAAGCACTGACCTATATTATTATAAGTTGTTTTGTCCTTTTTGGGAAAGGTAGAAATTGATTGAAAATCACTCACTCAACCCACTTGTATGTTTTTAAAGCTGGCATGGGCAACGTTTTTCGAGCAGCAGGCCGCATGAGATATTGCTAATCATAAACCGGGCCACAAATTCACTGTCAGAATAATTTTTAGAATGTTAGGAACTTTTTTGCTAACAACATAGCTTGCATGCACCATTTCGCTGAGCTCTGTTTGCCTTTTAGAAAAAAGCATATTTAGGCTACCAATCTGTTTCTTTAGTGTTTCAATTTTAAGCTTTCTGATATCTCCTTTAAATGTATCATACCCGGAATGTTTAGTTGTGTAATGATGTTTTAACGTTAAATTATTTAAATGCAGAGTGGGATTCAGAACATATTAGACACCTTGGTCTGTTTTTTACTTCAACAAAAAAGTAATAATTTGTCCACTTTTCCTGGAATTTTCTCATTTCTTCAAAAAAGGTTCCATTTTTCTTAAATGAAATTTTAATAAAACGTTATTTTCCTCATGGAATTAAGCGTGCCATTCAGAAAGTCAAAAGGGCTTCAGTTTGCCCATGGCTGTTTTAAAGTGAACATGGTGCCTTTTCCTTGCTGAAATAGGAGATGTCAGAGTATTGCTTGCTAATGGCATGTAAAGTCTTTCATTTTTTATTATTCTCATTGATTCATCATGCTGTCTATCTGATAGTTATCAACTTAGTAGTGTAATTATTAGATTATTGATTTTCCTGCCTTTGTCAATGTTTGTTACTATGATTTTGTGTTTGAGTGAGCCAGGGTTGTCATGGGGCTGGTATTGAACCCCTGCTCCAGACTCTCTTGATTTCCAAATTCGATGCTATCCCAATGCCTGTTTTGGGTACGTTTGAGATATAGCTTGGATTATCTACCCTTCTGGTCAAATCTGGCCAAGCTGGTGTCAGCAGGGAAAGTTGGAATACCTGATTTGGTACTGCCTGTATAGAATGCACCTTTTGAGTCGGACAATATTCAAATAGGGCTGGAGGAATGACATTCTGAAATATGGTGAAAAGAATGCATGGGCCAAAAAGGTTGAGGACCACTGCTCTGGGACAAAATGTGTCCATTTCTTCTACAATTGGCATGAGACAGTACTAGGTTACATATGTTGGATAATGCTGGTATTTCTTCAGCCACAGATGTGTGTGTGTGTGAGAGAGAGAGAGAGAGAGAGAGAGGCATGTCTCGTCGTTGGGTTGTACATTTACGGGAGTGAACATTCTGTGGAGGGAAATAAACTCAGAGAAAAGCTTGCCCACATGGCAGGAGAGAAAGACGACAAAATTCATTATTTTCAATTGAAAATATGGGTTCATTTTATTCCTGTTGATAGCTTAGATTCGCGGATCACTTTGAGGCATTGAATTCTGCTTCTCTGTTAAAAATTCTAACAAGTTTCTTTACTGAATGACTAACAGTGATGAGAGTAGTTAAAAAATCAAGGCACCTGGTTACCTCCTCCTACTCCCTCCCTGCTTCCATCATCCGTCAGGGTGAAGGGGGAAGTTCCTCGCTTGTTGACATGTTGCTACTGTCTGTCCAACACTAAAACGACTCTAAACAGCCGCCCGATTTGAAATCACAGCAACCATTAAAACACTCTGGTTGATCGAAAATATTTTCTTTGTTCTGACTTTGTCGGCCATTTGACCTATTTTCTATTGTTGGCCATGTGGTCACGTACTCCCCCAAACATGCGAACACACAAACATGCACAACCAGAGTGTATTTCATTACACATGGTATCAGTAGTAGGGAGGAATCCCAGATCTGATTACATTTTTCTCTTTCAACCATCATGACATATCAGTGAAAAGACCTTTGTCAAGACATTTAACAATAGGACAGTGTGTAGGGAGAGGAGGATCCATGCCATTCCCAAGGATATTAATGCATCTGGACTTCCAACTTGGTTCATTGATTCTGTTTTCTCTGCTGCTGTGTCTTGCACATCCTGATAAGAGACTTTTTTATTTTAAACTTTTACACCTGGAATAAAAGTTTTTAAGTTGGCTGGTTGACTATGTATGTATCATGTGTACAGGTTTTTAGTGGGGAGTTCAATTTACAATGTAAGTTTATGCTAAATTGGTCCATTAGTTTGTGTCCAGCAGCATTCACGCTTGTTTTTTGAAAAATTAGGACCTTTTTGATCACTGCCCAACAAAAGGCGAGAGATGTAACTTATTCATTGATCACCCCTTTTTCCAGTTTTTTAATTGATCACTCCCAACAGGACACTGCCAAGATGTTGATTGATTGATTGATTTAGCGGCATATCAACCCTTGATAGGTCATTTAATGCCGCTAAATCAGTTTAAAATCTTTAAGAAATAGTCTTGCAACTTTGGTGAAAGGTTACTTTTCCTTAACTAGAGTCTTGCGACGTTTTAAATAGTGTCTTGCGACTTTGGTGAAAGAAAAGGTGGCTTCTGGTTGGAGGGGTCATACCCCTCTGCAGGGCATGCAGTCAGTGTATTCTAGGCCCCAGCTGACAGGGCGACAAAAGACATTGGTTGTATGATGTTTTCTATTGAGTGACTTTCTAGACCTGTTTATCTACAGTTTTATTTTGTTGTTGTGATTTGTATGTATACAAACATCGAATTAATTTAATTTTCTGTTTGGATTTATTACGTTTTTGACAAAATCTTATACTTATATAAAATTCATACTGTTATTCAGTAATCAAAGTATTCTCCCTGACATTCTAGGACCTTACACTACCTTTCAGCTAAATTGTTTATTCCATTATAAAAGAACAATCCTGGTTTTGAATTGATGAATTCTTCAAGGAAATTTTCAATATCTTGACTTTTTAAAAAACCATTGACCAGTTCAGGAGTGTTGCATGAAGCGAAACAAGTGGTAGAAGAAATTCCCATCCCAAATCCATGATAGTTTGCTGTCACATTTACAACATGAGGACAGGCATTGTCATGGAGCATTCTGACAAATCATAAAAAAAGTTAAATTTGTAACCACCCCGTCAGATTTTAATGAAAATTGGCATGACAAGTGAGTTTTTGCTCAAACCACCAAAAGTGAAGTCCGTTTTTCAAAATTCTAATTGGGAGAGGGGCTTTGGTTTGCACAATTGGATGTAGAATCCTCAGCACTACATCAGTGCAGTTTGTCCTAGGATGTCCCTAAAGAATTTATAGTAATTCAAAAAATTTAGTTGGGGGGCTTCCGATCACAATCCAGAAAATATTTTTCTCATAAACTGCCCCCAGGTACCCTGTAACTATTATAGATTTGTGTTTTTTGCTCTTTATGGGTGAATAAACAGGCTGAACATTACCCATTTGTACAAGTTTCCCTACCCCCCCCCAAAAAAAAAAAAACATGTAATTAAAGGGCTATAATTGATTCTTCATCAACTTAATTAAGTTTTCCTTTATTTTGTTCAAAATAGAATTCATAATACAAAAGGGATTGTTCACCCCAAAGGCCACCACATTAATGTGTACTAATATTCTTATTATAGTTACAGAGTATAAACTAGGTTGATGTTTCATTCTCTCCTCTGTCTAATATGGAGATAAAAATAAAACTCATTGATAAACCTTGATCTTTAATAAAACATTTTTATTACAATCAAACAATGGAAATTCTTTATTAAAACAAAATGAAATTTAAGAAAATTGCATATTAAAACTCTTTCCTCCCTGACAGCCAAATTTTCAGTGATTATTCCAATGTATCACTTCCAAGTCCAGTGAAATCAAATCATGAAAAAGTTCATTGAAAAAGTTATTATTGATTGGCACTGTTATGATTTAAATTTGTGTATGATTTAAATTTAAACAAGTTTTTTTAGTAATTTTTGTTGTTGTTGCCCAGGAAATAATGCAAATATGAGATCACACTTCTACACGTGATCAGGGCATGAGTGAAATTTATTATCATGTCTAGAGGCGTATCAGGGAAGAAAGAGTTCATCTAGTTTGACAAATTTAAGAGTAGCTACATCTAGACCTTTTGATGATGCCAGTCAATGTTTCAAGGCTTGCATTAACATCTTCATTGTCAACATAGATTGGTCCATCTTCAAATCTTTGATTGTTATTATTGGAGGTTGTACTTGAACTGCTTGAATAATCTTTAATTGCATTTTTGAGGCCTCAGATACTTTCAATTTCAATTTTGTATAGCAATTTGTGCAAATATATTTGCTTTTTCAGAGTCCAAAGTCTGCTGAATATCACCTTTAGATTTCAGCTCTTCAGGAAGTATCCTTAGGCCTGTTGTTGTAATAATCGTTTTATGTAATAGAAATGGTTAAACAGCATACATTTTCATAATGTTTAGTACTCATCTTAATTAAAGATCTGAAAATACATAAACATTATGTTATTAAAGGTATATTGAATACATAATAGGCAATAAAGATAGAAAGTATAAGGTATAGTGGATGTATATCATACATGCATGACTCCTATAAGTAGGCTACATTCAGTAATGTAATAAGGATACCTGTATGCAGAGGTGGCGTGTGGGGCCTGCAACTACCGTTTAAACCTTTTAATTTTGTGAGGGGCATAGATTTAACAATTTGCAGGGGTTTGGGCAGTCAGACCTAGTGCTGCGACTGTTATATATGGCCACTTTTATTATGATTTCATTGTATATTTTAAACAAAATAAAGGAACCCTTTCTTATTAGGTTGATGAGGGTTTGACTATAGCCCTTTAATTACATTTGGGGGGGAAATTAGGAAAACTTGTAAAAATGGGTAATGTTCAGCCTGTTTATTCACCCATAAAGAGCAAAAAACACAAAACTAATAGTTACAGGCTACCTGGGGACAGTTTATGAGAAAAGAATTTTCTGGATTGTGACATGGACATGGACCCCCTACTAAATTTGTTAAATTACTATAACTTTTTTAGGGACATCCTAGGACAAACTGCATTGAAGTATTCATGTAGTGCTGAGTATTCTTTATCCAATGGTGCAAACCTTAGGGTTCTAACTTAATTAGGATCAGAGTTATATTTGAGCAAGAACTTACCTGGCATAACAATTTTCATTAAAATCTGAGGGTGTGGTTACTTGTCTTTGATTTGTCGGAGAATGCGCTCCGTGTAGCAAAATTACTTGTTCAGAAAAAGTTTTTTTCTTTTCTAATATATCATTCAAACGAGCCAGTTGCTTATCGCAACACAGTAACAGTTTGTCCATGTTCCAGCAATTTGTGATAAAAAATACTCCAAAACACAGAGGAATTATTTTTCTGCCCCACTCCCCAAGAAGTAGATTCCATTTAGATTGAGATATGCAAGGCTGATTTGTACCTTACTATATCATTTTGTTAGATGACGTATTATAAATCATTACTATTTAAATGTTTATGGCTACTTTTTTAAGATGAAGGTAAAAAGTAGTCATAAAAAATTTAAATAATAATGATTTCCTTTGTTTTAAATTCTCGTAATAAATCCATTGTTCTAGCCAGTGACCATCTTGTCCAAAAATACTTTTTTCTGTGTCAAGCAAGAAGAGAAAGACATGTGTTAAACCCCGATCAATACAGCAATACCTTGAATAGTGTGGTTTTAATAACAGGGGAGGCCTGCTAATTATTAGCATGACATTTTGTGTCATATATATTTATTACTAGCAAGGTTACCCAGCGTGGCACGGGGGAAAAATGACTACAAATATAAAAACACAGGAAAACAAATGATATTTTATAGATTTCATAGAAGGGAAAAACAAAGTTCCCCCTAGATTTTGACCCCTAAAAGGATAAAAAAAAACTTTACCCATGAATTTTGACCCCTAAACCCTTGATTTTATTCCCTAGAAGGGGAAAAGTTCCCCTGATTTTTAACCCTAAAACATGAAAACTTTTTTTTCTCTAACACATATATAAACATTATTTCTCTCTCATAAACATATATAAACATTATTTCTCATATATATATATATATATTATTTCTCTCTCAAATTTCTTTTAAATTGGTTATTTTCAGCGTCTTGGAATAGTTGAATGTTGGCCTGCATGTAGTTAGATATATTTTTATGCTGAGAGGATTTTTCTTTATTACTTCTTAAAATAGTACTGATATGAGTTACTTGCCATTTAATGTGATTGAGGGGTTAGCTGTGATTACTGAAACACGTTTTGGGGGTTTGGCTTGCACACATGAGCAGGGGGCCCAAATTTGGGCAAAACCGTGTAAAAGTTTTGGTTTACGGAACATTCATAGCAAATGAATTCTAGCAGGCGAGCAAAATTAATAACCGTGTCTATTTCATAGCTGAAACGATTCATAGCAGGATAAAATGTTGTTTTTTTTAGAATCGTATGGTATTGAATTATTTTTATCGCACCTTATCATTTCAGTGATAATTACTACACAACTTTATTTAAAAAGATATTTTTTTAACTTATTACTCTCAAAAGCTTTGAATAACATTGTAAAAATTAAACAATGATTAAATATATGTAGTTAAATTATTTACTTTTATTTATGCTGCTTGATATGTGACCAACGTCTTGATTAAATTTCATAGATTAGCAACATCAGATACCACAAGAAAGAAACTGATGTTATCCTGCTATTAATCGTTTCGGCTTTGAAAAGTTGGCTATGAGATAGACACGGCTATTAATTTTGCTATGAACTCGATAGGATACCATAAAATTTTGAGTAAATCAAACCCTCTGCCCCATTAACCAAAGAGTTCTCATACGCCCCTGATCTTCTATAATAATTGAGGCATGGCTTTTCTCAAAGGCAAACGAGGCATTTCTATAATCATTTTGTCATGCACTCAATTACTTCTGTTCCCACCCTAGTTATTGTTGTGAAACTAATACCATCTCTTAATAGATGTTCTTTTCATTGATGTCAAAAGCAGTTTAAATATATCAAAAGAAGGTTTGGTTTTTTGTTTTTTTTGTTTGAATGGGGTGGATTATTTCAGAAATAGACTCCATCAATATGTATATCATAGGTTAGGATGATAGGTGTCTGTTTCTGTTAATAACAAAATGTGAAAAAAAATATTCAGCATTCTTTATTGTAAAGCCAGCAGTGAAACTTGAGAGCAACCATCGGGCCTCTTTCGCATTTATGTGATCTCAATTTTGTCTCACTTGATCATTGTATTAACTTGTTACACGTAGAATGTTATTTTTTAAAAATATCTTTTTTACATCAGAGAGAATAATGCTAAAAATGACAGATTTTGTTATGCAATTTTTTGGCAAAGTTTAACAAGTTGGCTGTCAAATTGATCCAATGATTGGGACTGATTTCATCCATCACCGTTGAACCAGCTAACATTAGTTAATTCTGTAATAACTGCTGAAAATCAGTAATCTATTATATTTTTCCAACTCACTACTAAAAACCTTCATTCAGATAGAAACCTCGGACCATGCAGAAACATCACTTTTTCCGACTTCCTTTTGAAAACGACCTAATAAGAAACATATTAAGGTATTAAATAAATTTCTTGCAAATTTTTCTGAGTCTTTTCCTAGCATCACTTGAGTATAATGTTATACATTTATTTTGATCCTGAGTGTTAAATCCTTTGTTTAACCAAATAATTACTGTATTTACTGGTGTACAATGCAAGAAAATGATAACATATAGTCGAGTGTAAAAATAAATAACATATTATACTTATTGTAAGAGGAAAGAAACTATCTTCAAAGCTAGGTAAAAGCCACTCCTTTTTCAGAGCTGTTATCCAATATTCCTAAAATAATAGTGGATAAGCACTCGGTGCAGGGATCCAGACTAACTTTTTTCACTACTGTCCCGGAACCGTCCCAAAAACTAATTTTAACTGTCCCGAAGGAAATGTAAATGGTCCCAAAATCAAAATATTGTTCCTTTACTTTATTATCATCTATAGTTGTTAGTAGCATAATAAAAACACTGTTAAAATGTTGAGGAAATAAATAATTGTCAAACTCCAGTCCAAACCTGGAGTTGACTTTGTTTTTCTACCGTAACAAAACAAGAACAATCCTCACAAAATTTTAAAAAACAAAAAACTTCTCCATATGCCTCTTATTTTTTTTTTTTTAAATCCGGAGAAGATATTCGTTCGTCCCGAGCACATTTTTACTGTCACCGGGACAATGTTAATTTCGAGCCATGACTTGGTGAATATACAAATTTGTAATAATAATCAATTTTGCGATAACTACTAAGGAAATTTCAATAAATTACTAAAAATATATATAGATAAAAAAGTTTTTTTACACTTTGAATACATTTGTTTCAAATAATTAAAAAAAAAATTTGTTGTTTCCCACTTCCTGCCTGCCCTTTTTTTGCTCTTCACTTTTCACTAAATGTTATTGTAAATTTCTTTTTCATTTCCAGATATGGTCTCCTATCTCAACTTTACAAGGAGGGAAGAAAGGAAGAAATTCATTCTTAAAATTAGAAGAACTCAAAGA
Organism: Architeuthis dux; assembly: GCA_006491835.1. Taxonomy (NCBI): domain Eukaryota; kingdom Metazoa; phylum Mollusca; class Cephalopoda; order Oegopsida; family Architeuthidae; genus Architeuthis; species Architeuthis dux. The sequence continues at coordinate 2,187,615 of VCCN01006000.1, read as the reverse complement.
CTTCAAGAAAACATTACGGACAAAAACAAATTTACTTGTGATATTCACAAGAACAGGTAAGTGGGGGAATGCATATTGTTAAAGTCTCACCTAATACTAGGTAGTCCAAACAGTCAGTTTTTTGGGCGAAAATGTCACAGTAACACTAATTTTCCCTTGTTTCTCCATAATGTTGACTAATACAAAACTTTTATGCATTCCATAATAAAGAATGTCCAATTCTAAATCTGTTGGTGTCTTATTTGTCACTGTTTGACTTAAAAGGAATTTTACAGCGAATTTTCAATTTAATGTGTTTACAGTGCCCAAACTACACTGTGACGGTTTCTTACTGTGGTCGAAATAAAAGGTGTCTATAAATAAATGATTGCTGACACCTCCTCTTTCGATGTATGTCTTTGGAACCAATATCATCTAGTAGAAAAATAGATGTTCTTCAGTTTTGTTTAAAATTTAAGCCAGTTCACAATGTTTACATATTAAAAAATGATGACTTTTCAGTTTTATAGGGTGTTG
>VCCN01006000.1:2134989-2149832 GCA_006491835.1 Architeuthis dux | reverse complement strand
ATAGGAGCATTATCCTGTTGAAACATGAACTGTTGGCTGCCAATCTGTGCCTGACTTCTTAATTGTTCATCTGAACTTGAACCCCTGTCTCTGCCTTCAGATGAGCCATTGGGGATTTGCTACAGCGCTCTGATAACTGCCCTCACATCATGATTGGACATCTTCTTGTGTCTAATACCTCTGTTCTTGGATCTATAACTTTCTGAATCACACACAAATCTTTTACTTCAATTATTTCTCTCACCTATTGCACGTTATAATACCCACTGATATCGAAGTTCGACAATCTTACCACATTCAAAATTGGACATCCTTGGTCTCTTTCTAATTAATACTGTGTAGACTTGACACTGTTTTTAACAACAAAGAAACCGATAAGTTGAACTTTGAATCCTTTATATTACATCAATTGTCATTGAGTTTAAAGTTTTGTCGCAATGGAAATTTTCAATGATTAAGATGTATTAAAAATTACTTAAATCATGACCACTGCTTAACTCTTGGACAAAGTTTGCAAATGATCAACCTAGAAAATCAGAAACAGTAATGAATTTATTCCAGACAATTAATGAAATTATTAAAAAGTTTTCACTTGAGTTTAAAGTTATGTGGTGCACTGTATATCCCAGCAGTCATAGAAACTGTGGGACATATATGTCCCAGGAGTCTTGAAAGGGTTAAATTAATGAATGAGATGGAAGTATGACTCTGAAACACAGAAATAATTTTCTCTGAAATTTACTTTTTTTTCTCTTTTAGTCCCCAAGAGCCCCCACCACCTCCTCCACCTGAGCCCAGTTGGGAAGACGTTGAAAGTGATGTTGTCCATCTGACAACAGATACATTCAAGACCTTTCTCAGGAAAAAGAAGCACACTCTGGTCATGTTTTATGCTCCATGTAAGTTTGAATCATTTTCTATAGCTTTACATTTTTATTTTGTCTCCTAAAACACATTTATCTATTAATTATGGCAGTGACAAACAGGCCCTACACCACACAGAATCTCGGGGTCCACCAATATATCACAGATTTTTAAGAAACTGAAGACTTATTATTTAAGAAATTCAAATTTCTTTTGAAATTGTTGAAGTAAGACTTTTTAAAAAATGTAATAGAAGGAGAAACAACAAAAAAGTATTTTCAAATAGTTTTGAGAAGGGTCCTTAATATTCAAATGGTTCTTCAGACATTCAAACTCCTTCTTGTTATTTGTGTTGTAAAAATGACGTTTCAAAGACACAGAAACATCCGGACCATGTGCTATAAGGGTTATCTCTTTCAAACATAACTTCTGTGTAACCCATCACACTCGGATTTTACAAGAAGGCCGAAGAATGGGTCAGCCGAAATGTTGTGTTTACAACACAAATAACAAGGAGTTCAATCTTCCGAAGAACCATTTGAACAAAAAAATATCTAAAAAATTTCAAAAGTTCATAATTAGACAATGTAAAAAATGTAAGTATTATGGAATAAATCATAAAGATACTAATAAGGTATTTACAAATGTTAAAATAAGGCGTCTCATTGTATAAACTAAAAAAGGGGTATTTTAGCTATAAAATAATATTTTTTATTCATGTGCTAAATGTATTAAGTAATTATTTATTTATGATTGATCTTTTTCCCAAGGGAATAGTGATAAAGTTCTATATTGCTATTTATTTGTGTCCCCCTCAATGTCTTGGACCCAACGCCGTGGCATAGTTTGCGTATAGGCTAAACCGGCCCTGTGGGACGAACCCTTGATTGAACCTACAAAACTTTCATAAAAATTGTAATGATGAACCCTTCCCATTTTGTTTCTTTTGTCTAAATAGGGTGTGGTCACTGTAAGAAAGCCAAGCCAGAGTACCAGGCTGCTGCCGCACATTTCAAAGAAGATTCAAAGGTAAGGGGTGAACGGAAAAAAAATGAAAGCCATTATAATATGAGATCTGTCTGGAAAGTGTCCAGCCATTTAATATTAACGAAAAAAATAGCCTACCTAAGGCAATGGTGCCTTAGTCACTTCAATGTACTCATCTTGGCATCCCAGCATCCCCTCCACGTTTCAAAACAGTCTGCATTGTCCGCTTTCAATGGGGCTGACAGACCTGGGTAATGCGATTGTGACGAAGAAAGAATTATGATACCTCAAAATAAATGTCCCTGCGTATATGCAGGCTGTAAACGCTGCCATTTGCAATGTAAATAAAACACATGCATACGCGGGGAGTGGTTGTTATCAGAACGGCAGTGAGTGAGGTGCCTGTATGTTATGCCAGCTACTTAAGAGTGCAGGAGAGAGGCAAGGGCAGAACACGGCGGATTGTGATTTGTAACGGATTAGTGAAGATGGATGCAAGTGAATTCATTGCAGAGAGATTGTGTTAGATGGTGTGTCGGCCTTTTCCACACTCAGCGGTGTACTTCCATAACAGTCTACCGGATTGTTTGTTCCTGACTAGTTTCAGTGCTTTTTGGTTTGGCACTATCTTCCTGAACTTCTGCACACGAGCTGTGTCGTGTGTCCTGACTCCTTTAGTGCTGTGTGTTTTGACTTTGTTTTCGGGCTCATCAAGTGACCTTAAGAAAACCTTACAGCAATGTTTTGTCAAAAAAACTTGCACGAGAGGTGAAGAATGAGCATTTTGAATGCAACGGTCACTGTACACAACTCATGCGATTGCCCCCCCCCCCTCTTGCTACACCACTGCATAGCTGTGAACAAAAACCTTTTGTGGGAAATCGCCACCCGAGAAAAAAAGTACCCAAATTTGTATAAAGTCAATTTTATAGTCAAAATCTTGGTGTCATTATTCTGATGTAATTAGGTGAAAAACACCTTGATTTTAAAATCCTGCCAAAAATATACTAATTATTTTTTTAGAATTTTCGGTAATTATTTAATAAAGGCCAAAAATTATTTTAAGTGTTCATTCCGAATTTCGGAGAAAAAAGGAGTGAGCCCGAACTAGGTTTATGCCTATTAAGTTGTGTCAGTATCAGTTATACATTATGTGTTACGCCTAATTGGAGAAATATTAACTTTTTTTACAAAAAATAAATAAATACATAGTTTTAATTTGATCAAAAGTTCAATCAAAACAAGGATATAAAACAACTATTTTTTACAATCAAAAGTTTTTAATCAAAGGGAAAGCAAACTTTCTTTTACAAAAAATAAGTAAATTTAACCAATTCGGCAATTTCACTGATTTGGTGTAACATATGCATTATTTTGGCATTTTTTAAATTTACCTGCTTGGATTCTGATAACTACAAACCATGTAATAAGGCTGAGGAAATTTAATTATTTCAAGAAAATATTTGCTCTACTTTGCTTTCTTTTCTCTGAATCTTTTTTTTCCAAAACCTATTTCTGTAGGTTGCTTATTGTGCTGTTGATTGCACCAAGAACACTCCTGTGTGCAATGCCAATGATGTGAAGGGATACCCAACCCTAAAGTACTTCAACTACGGCAAAAACCCACAAGACTATATGGGAGGCAGATCTGTAAGTTGTATACACCAATTTCTTTTGTCTTTTATTTTTAGACTTTTTGTCTAATCTATACAGATTAAATCCTTTTTGTAGTTATTTGCCCAAAACTAGTATTTAAAACGAATATTCATTCAAATTACAGACTTATTTGAGACATGACATTTTTTCAAAGTAACAAAACATCCATTTAGAATTTAAAGACTTGTTTACATATTTTAAAGACACTTTAAAGACTTACTCACATTATAAAGACATTTTAAATACTTATTCACATTATAAAGACTTAAAATACTTATTTACATTATAAAGACTTTTAAAATACTTATTCACATTATAAAGACTTTTTAAATACTTATTCACATTATAAAGACTTTTTAAATACTATTTGACTTCTTTGATTTTTCTCCTTAAGAAACCATCTTGGCCATAGCTAATATTCCCCTATTTACGACAGTTAATATAATTTCAAAGTTTCTTATTCATTTGACTTCTGGATTGTTTTTTGTTTCCCCTCTTATTTCGAGGCTTATTAAAAAGCCTCTTTTTGTCTCTGTTAGCCAAGTTTTTTGGTGTTTTTTTTTTTACTATCTAGTATCCAGGCTACATTCGGGATATTGGAAATTTGTTATCTAAAGTTGGGCCTAGACTTTAAAAATTCCAACTTTATGGTAACAGTACTCCGGAGATGATATTTTTCTTTCTAAAAAAGATTTCTATTGATTATCTCTTTGCAGGGTAATGATTTCAAAACGTTTATGACATCCTTAGCAGGAATTCCTGTGTCCCACGAGACTGTTACATCACAAGAGGAAGTTTTTCAGAACTTACTGGGTTTTGTGAATAAAGACTTCTACTTTTTGTCATCATCCAATTTTGATTCTTTTATCCTAGAGCATAGATCAGCTCTGATCATGTTTTATAATGGTTAGTGGAATTCTTTTATTCTCTCTCTCTCTCTTGTTACTAATACTAGCAGAAGTACCCAGCCTTGCCCAGGTTTCTAAATATCTTCAAATGAATACAATCACAAGTTCACTATAATTTGTATCAATTGCTTTAAAAAGTTGCTGGCAATCTCCAGTTGGTCTGGGAATGTTGAGTCAATCAAGAATAGTTGCTTCCAAGCAATATTTCCATTTTTACCTTTATAAAAATTTGTAAAAGCATAAACATAAATGAACTAGCATTCCAAAAGAAATTATGAATCACCGCCACCCATATATGCTGTGTTGGGAGTGATCAATTAAAAAGTTGGAAAAAGGGGTGATCAATGAATAAGTTACTTCTCTTGCTTTTTGTTGGGCGGTGATCACTTAAAAAGGTCTGAATTTTCAATAAACAAAATGGCACAATCTAATGACCCCCCTCTAAAAAACCCCTCTAACCCCCCTCTAAAAACCTATTTAGAGGGGGAATTTTAAAGCATTTCCCCTACTCATTGAGGGGAGTGTATGTGTGCAAAATTTCAAGTTTCTACTATCAACGGAAGTCCAGATACATATAAATGTGAGAACACATGAATAACCTAAACCCAGCAATAAACCAGTGTTGTGGGTAGCAATGGTTAATAAATATAGGACCTAAAATTAAATTCTATTAAGTTTCTGAGGGAAAAATCTTTTTTTCCCCAAATACTTTACTTTTTCAATTTCAATTGCATCATTTATTCCTATTCATGCCTTTCCCAAGAGCATTAGTGCAAAGTGAACGCAGATTATCACAGTTGGAGTTTGAACTTGGCTCACTGATTCCAGTTTTTTGTGCTGCTAACTGCTTGGCCACCAGCACCTCCACTGATATTTTTCAGAAATAAATAAATGTTTACATACAATACATAGACACCTTAAATAAGATGTCCTTTTTTGCAGTTTGGCCGGTAATAGCAGTTTCGACTTTAAATTGAAGATTTAATTTCTGTGTATTTGCTTTCATATTCATTTTTGAGTAGCATTTGCTTTCATATTCATTTTAGTTGTTTTTCATTGCAACTACTCAAGGGCGTTGGTCTACAGCAGTGAGTAAACAGCAAAGATTGAAATATTTGATACGATCTCTGTTTTGTATCCTTGTTGTTTACTGACTGGCGGACTGAGTAATTGAGATGAAAAACAACTGAAATTAAGATGAAAGAAAATACTACTCAAAAATTAATAATAATGGTTGACAATGCTCCATCGAATAAAAAAATAAATCAAGACAATATTGATGATTGTTTATTTTTTTTTATTTTCTAGCAATTACTTTGGACAAAGATTTTGCCAAGGAATTCGCCATCGCTGCCTCAAGACTGAAAGAAGAAAGGGTAAAGTGTATTTTTTTTCAATACTAGCTGAAAACCCACCCTATAGACGGAATGTTAGCAACAAAAGAGTTGATTCCCTTGCACTGAATTTTGATATGAATTGCTCCATCATATGTAAAAATAAATAGTAAAAGAATGTACAATTAAGCGATGAAAGACTTAATTTCCTTTCACTAAATATTTGGGACATGTATATAAACTCCTCCATTATAATAAGTGTTTAGAAACTTACATGCATATGTAAATTTAAATTGATTTTTAATGTTTTGTATGCATCTAGATTTTGTTTGCTTTAGATATTTTCATATTCCCATCCACTGCATCATATAAAGGTGTCAATGTAAAAATGTATTTGTATTATTTCAGGTGCCAGGTATATTTGCTGTTGTGGATGGAATGGCTAATAAAGGATTGGCTTCTCACTTTGGTGTGGTCGTCTATCCAACATGTAAGTATAATCTCATTATTTATTTTATTTTATTTTTTTTTAAAAACTTTTGTAAATTTTAAAAAAATACTTTTCGTTGTTTAGAAAAAAGCTGGGGAGAAAGCCGAAATCAGGTTTTAATTATTATATTTCTTGGCTGAAAGACTAAAAGTTATTCCCCTTGCAAGATTTCTTTTTTTTTGAATTTGTAAATCAGGACATACATGAAAAAAATCCCTACAAAACAATTTTATTAAACTACAAAAAAAACAATTTATTTTAATATAAAGCAATTTTTTAATAACAATAATTTGATACACAATCTTTATATCCAAGTTATTTAATAATTTATTTTAATTCAAAGCAATTTAATAACAATAATTTGATGCATAATTTTATACAATGTTATTTCATTTATTTTAATACAATAATGCAAGGGGAATAACTCTCAAACATCATGCATATTGAACCCTGGACCCCACTATTACAACAGTACCCTTTTCTCATAGGCCTATCCTATTTTTATTTTATTTTTTTTTTTTTTCAAAATTTTGTCAAAGTCAAAATTGTGTTGTGTCCTTAAGGCCAGAGCGTCTGTGATGCTGTGAAATATGGTAATTTACCTCATTTTTTTTCAATGACTTTAATTTAGGATAAAATTACTGAGTTTGTTTCAAGTAATTTTATTTTGGATTTTTGTGGTATTAAGCATAAAGAGAAAATGGTAATCGAATGCTCTGCGTAGATCACAGTATTGTCCTTTTGTTTTCCATTTTATTGAAGAAAGACTTTTTGCACTTTTTGATTTTTAGAAAAATGAAGGCAAAATTAGCTTATCTCAAATAAAATGTTTCGTGTAAAATTTCATGATATATTCTTGTCAAATGAAAATTTAATTGAAATTTCTTAAAATGGCTCATTTCAGTTTGAATAGCAACTGATATTTAACCTTATGAGAATCAACAATCAATAAATATGAAAATGAAAATTATTTTCAATTTCAGTGTTCTGGATGTTATAAATGTTAAAATTATAAAACTTAAAAAAATTTTTTTAAAAAGCCTTAAAATTTTTAAATTAACATCTTGTGTATTGGTGTATGCCTTCTGATGTACATGTTACGGCTGTTTAGGCCATTTTCAACATCTTAACCCTATGAGAATCATTCATCATCATGTTGCATTTATCTAACATTTCTTTTTTTTCTTCTCTTTCAGTAAAATATTTCAAGTAAGTAGTCTTATATTTTATTCCTCATCAAAATGGGTATTTGCTATATGAAACATCAGGATTTGGAGTAGTTATATAATTTTGTTGTTTTTTTTTGTTTTTTTCTCTTTTAAAGTCCTTGCAAGATCACCAGAATGGTAGCTTATTAAATTTATATTGTATTCGAGTTATCCCTATTTTGGAATTGATGCAAATTCCTTTTCGTTTTTAGGTGGGTTCGTAGTTACGGTTGGGTTATTGATATGTAAAATACTATCAAGTAGTATATCATCTCTGGACTTCAGCAACTTGTCTGATAGGTCTCCAATTTTACTGGTAATTTTAGGCAGAGTTGCTTCCCTTAGTATCTAAGGGAAGCAACTCTGCCTAAAATTACCAGAAAAATTATAGAAAATAGCATTATATTAGTTGTATCAACTAATATAATGCTATTTTCTATAATTTTGAGAAGGATCATTAACATTCAAATAGTTCTTCAGATTGAATTCCTTGTTGTTTATGTTGTTCTATAGTTTTGAGAAGGGTCATTAACATTCAGATAGTTCTTCGAATGATTGAACTCCTTGTTATTTGTGTTAACAACACAAACATCGGCCGAAACCGTGTGTTAACAACACAAACAACAAGGAGTTTAATATAATGCTATTTTCTATCTAAGGGAAGCAACTCAGCCTAAAATTGCCAGTAAAATTGAAGTCTTTTGCTAATGAGGACTTACTTTTGGTACACTCTGTATATCAGGCTTGGCTATAATCTGTGGAAATCATTACAACTACTCAAACCATCAATTTACAACTATTAGTAAATGGTTAGATGCAATATTCTGCCAACTGTGAAGCTCTAGTAGCTCAAATGATAGAGCAGCTGTTATACATAGAAAATCTTCACAAGGTATAAGGGATGTGAATTCGAGTCCCACCAAGAGCTTATTTTTTATTTCCGATCCTGGCTATAGACCGATGATCTGAGTAATTGCGATGAAAAGCAACTAAAATTAAGATGAAAGAAAATCCTAGTCAGAAATTATTAATGGTTTTCAATGCTTCATCTAATAAAATTTCATTACTACAACTAACACTACTACTACTACTACTACTACTACTAGTCCTTAGTTTTATTCTTTTATCCAAAAACTTGTTTTTATTGGAAAATCTAAATTTTCAATGTTTTCAAATTTTTTTATGTTTTTCTAGAATCTATAATATAAAAAAACATTGTTCATATTTCAATGCTTTTGCTTTTTCAGGAGTGGCGCTCCTCTGATTGACTGTGTTGCCAACAAGGCTCATGAAATGGTTGTTTTCATGAAAGAGTAAGTGACTTTTTATTATTCACTGATTGATTTTATTCGGAAACAAGTTTTCAAACCCAGTTATCTCCGGTTTTATATTATCTACAGAAATAATTTTTAGTTGATAATTTTCTACAATATTTCTTTTATTATTAACACAAAGATTATTACAATTGGGGGTGAATTTTCAGTAACCTACGGCTATGAATTGTTAGGTGGTTAACCTGAATTGTATACAGTGGTGAAGTGTTAGGTGGTGGTGATACTATACTTGTAACATAATTTATATTGACATTTATTAGTTGAGAACCTATATTCCCGGTGCCGGTGTGTGCGACTGCTAAACGAGCAGCCTAAATCATAAATGTGAATAAAGAAACAAACTCTGTGCGGGGATCGAACCTGCATCCACAGAGTTCGTTTCTTTATTCACATTTACAATTTAGGCCACTCGTTTAGCAGTTGCTCACACCGGCGCCAGACAAATATAGGTTCTCAACTAATAAATGTCATTATAATTATCATATTCTGTCGGATATAAAATTATCCCTCATTTGACTTCATTATAGTCAATGAAAATTATTTGTGTTTGCTTATGCTTTGTAATTGATTTTTAAAAAGAATTTATAAGATTCAGAAAATAATTAATAAGTACATATCTAATTTTATGCTAAAATAAACATCGAAAGTAGTTGAATTTAGAGTTCTTCGATTTCAAACTGTACTTAGGTTTTTACACATTCAGCTTAATACCATTCATCGAGTTCAGAATGGTCTCAATATTCTTAATGGCTGCCATGCTATGATAGATTGCCCCCAAAATCCTACAATGTAGAGTATTTATGCATAACTAAGTAAACAAGGGCCAATTCCCCAAATAGCAAAAAAAATGACTTCTGGGGTTGAGAAGTCAAATCATCTTTAAATGGAAATAAGACTGGTTGCTGCAGGGTCAAACTCCTCTCCAATTTCTATTCCGACTGAAGATGATTAATGCAACTTTTGTATTGTATATATAATAAATAAAAACAATTATATATTTTTTTGTATAAGTGGGGGTTCAATTTGCAATGTAAGTTTATGCTAAATTGATCCCTTAGTTTATTTCTTTTTTTTTTTAATTCAGACTTTTAGCAGTAGAAATAACTTATTCACCAAATTTTTAATTGATCACCCCCAACGTTGGTCATGTGACAGTTTTTATTGCTTGACTAACCAGACCTGTTTCATCAATTTCTTTTGTAGTCCTCCTGAGTCTGTGGACCTAATAAACTGGGCTTCTGGTCTTAGCAATGTGGTTCATCCGAATTCTGATCAGCTTGAAGAACTTTTCCAGGAACGTCCCAAAGTTTTCACTGCCTTTTACACCGAGAACTGTGTCGGCTGTGAAGAAATGAAATCTGAATTCATGGTTGCAGCCAATACCATGAAGAGTGATGACACTTGGGTATTTGCAGCTCTCAGCTGTGATTCTTATCATGGTAAGTTCGGTGCCAGTCGTAGTAAAATATGAGAAGCGACAGGAAGCGGAGCAAAGATATCCTTTATTTCCAGTCACAATTGCTCTAATTAATCAATAACCTAACACACATAGGAAACAGAATGATAACTGACTCTATGGTACATTAATGTATTTTCCGCGAGTTTATGTAATTGTAATCACCTGGTGTTTTGCGCTCATCTATTGGCCTCTCTAGCGTTTCTCGAACCTGTGATGTAAATTAAGCTCGATTCCCCAAATTTAAAGTAATCCAGATTTCACAGCACAGAACATCACGTGGTAAACAAAACTTGGTGGCACCACTATAGGCTGAGGCTATGATAAAGCAGTGAACTTTAAATTTACTAACAACTCAATGTCGATGTTAGCACACACAATGTGTGCTTTTCCATTTTTGTGATATATATTTTTGTATAATTAATAAAATCATAGTTTAATAACTTTTCATGGCCCACCAAAATTTTGCCCCCCGCCCCCAGTGGGTCACGACCCGTAGTTTGGGAAATGCTCCTATATAAAAGCTTTTTTTTTTACTTACATTCCTTTTGCTTCTAGTTGTTTCCCTTTGTAACAAGAAGTGAAACCAGGATATCATTTATTGCCTGTAACAATTGCTAATCCCTAAATTAATCACCACAAACCTCTGTATAAAAGCTTTTTAAAGTTCCATTCCTTTTGCCTCTCGTTGCTTCTCATCTTTTACACATATTGAGTGGGCACTATTTTTGTTTTTGTTGGTTATAAAAACTACCATTGTACAAGATTTGGCTTCACAGAGTTTACAATGTAAAAACATTGAAAACTTATCAATTTTCGAGACAAAATACTTTCTAGGTTGATTGAAAGGAAAAGAACTGAGGACTTAAAAATCTTGAGCTGTTTTTAGTTGAGAAACGTAAAACGTTCCTGATTTTTTTTTCCATATTGTCTTTCACAGAAATTGATTTGAAGCACACCATCTCCAGTGTATGGATTGTAGACTTTTCAGAAGAATTACATTTTTTTTATATACATTTTTGTTTAATTCAAGAAAGTAGCTATTTGACTTTTATAAAAGCATATATGGATTAAAACTCATAAATAAATTAGATTTTGTAAAACTTTACATTTCTCGATTATTAAAACTCAGTTTTGTTTAATAACAGCATTTTCAAAGTAATCGTGGAGAATAAAGAAATTTAAAATATTCAAATTAAGTTTTTGTGAAAAAAACTTTTAAAAATTTTTTGCACAAGTTTATTTAAGTTTTTGTCTCGCATCCTCTCAAACAAAGATACCAACTTTTGATTTAGATCTCCGCACTTCTTTGTCACTCATTGTTTTGATCATTTGTACCTCCCTATGAGCCGGTGTGCCTCGTAACATTGTTACTGTGTTACTGTGCTTTTTTACACCTTGATACATGGTATGTTTTTTCACTAACTGCAATTTTAATTTTTACTGAAATTAAATTGCTTAATTTTCTTGTTTTCCTTTTTCAGACTTTTGCACCTCACACAAAGTAAAGAGTTATCCCAGCTTTAAACTTTTCGAAAATGGAAAATACTCCAGAGACTTCACCAGAAAACCTTTGAAGCCAAACTTTATAGATTTTATACAAGGAAAACTAAGAGATGAATTGTAACAACATTTTTGTTATTAAAAATATTCTTTAAAAAAAAATACATCTGTTTTCATTCTCATTAATTTGTCTTTTGGTAATTTATAATTACTAGGGCAGAGCCCATTGCGTGTTTGGATGGTGTGTTGTGCAGCGTTCTATAATTGTCATGTAAAATAATTTTCCATCTGTTGTACGAAACTATAGCTTCAAAGTATTTCAGTCCCTCCTCTTCAGTGTTGCCAATAGAGTGGCAAATCTTGACGTCATCAGCATACTTCCGGTTCCACTGTCTTGTAAAAATACATAGGAGAAATCACTTTTTTTCTTTCTTTCTTCGCCAATTTTTTTCTTCATTATTTTCACTGCAATTTTGCACAGTTAAAGTAAGTATAGGACAGCCAGACTAAAATGTATCAAAATTTCTAATTCAGTATAAACTGGCAGTCCTATACTTAAAAATCACGCCAAATTGCAGTCGAAATGAAAAAAAAATCTATTTATTTTTACAAGACAATGGAGCCGGAAGTATGCTGATAACGTCAGACTTTACCACTCTATTTAGATATCTTATATCTAAGTTTAGATTTATAATTTTAGATAAAAGATCTATGATCTGTAATTTTTAATTTATTTTTATTAGATTTCAAAGATCTGCTGATCCAAAAAACTTCAAATTCAACATTGCACTTGTGTACTGACTAATATAGCTGGCGAATGTCAATTTCATACAATGGTCAGTTGTCGAGTAATCGCAGTGCATACACACAGATATTTCTTCAATTGTAGTTAGATTTATTAGAAACTGTCAACATAGGTTTGTCGGTTTTCAAGTTGGTCTTACTGGCTATGATGTATCACATGTACAGGCCACACCAATGGAGCTAGAGGGCTAAAATTTTCAACATTTACTCCTTATTATGTCTAGAAAAAACTTTTTTTCTTTGTTTTTTTTGTTTTTTTTTTTGAAAATTCCCCCCAATAGGTTTTTAGTGTAGGGTCCAATTTGCAATGTAAGTTTATGCTAAATTGATCACTAGTTTGTGTCCGCGTGTTTTTTTTGAAAATTCTGACTTTTTTAGTAATCACTGCCCAACAAAATGCAAGAGAAGTAACTTATTCATTGATCACCCCCTTTTTTCAAGACCAACTTGAAAACCGACAAACCTATGTTGACAGTATTTTTTTAATGGATCACCCCGAATTCGGAATACTGCCAAAAGACCTGGGGTCACATGACTGGTTCTATTGAGTGACTAAGCAGACCTGTTTACTAGCTGTTATGTACCCTTTGGATAGGATTTATTAAACTAGTACATCAAAGATCTCTTTTACTAATGATATATAAGAGGTCTGGGACGGATTCTGGAATTCTTTCCCTCTCAACCGAAAAAGAATTGTTGGGTCCACGACAAAATGTCATTGAAATTCATTGAGAACTTTTGTATATAATGTGGGGACAAAATTGATATGTGCTAAAGTGATGTAGACGAAAGTACTGTAACGCGACTGAGCGAGTCTTCCTTCACATTTTGTGCCCCTGGGTTTTATACCCAGGTCTCACCAACACCCTTGGTTCCCTGTGGCTTTTTTAAGATATGGATGAGATTAAGGAGAATGCAACAGGGCAGCTGATGGCAATCTCAAAAGTGGACTTTGCAGACTGCTTTGAAAAGTGGAAGGGACACTGTGTCATATATGCAATCAAAGCTTATAAAATCAATAAAATTAGTAGAGAATTTCTTCTTAGGTGCTCTTTGAATAGGAAATCTTACACCAATATATTTAGTTGACATTTTGATGTGAGCTGCCTCTTTGATTTTTCTCTGCTTCCAACATTGTTCTCCCCCTGCCCCCATTAAACATAACTTCTGTTTAACCCATTACACTCGGATTTTACACCTGAATGGATCGGCCGAAACGTCGTGTTTACAACACAAATAACAAGGAGTTCAATCGTCCGAAGGACCATTTGAATATTAATAACCCTTTTCAAAACTATAGAAAATATAAAAGTTGAAATGACATTAGAAATGCCATGTATTTGTTCATTCATGGCCTTCCGAACTTGTTATTTCAACTGTAATATAAATTGTGTTTGTATTAGAAAACATAATTAGGTCTCTCAGGTAACAGATTTTACTAGTACTGCAGGAGTTTAGTTTAAGGCCATTTTGGTCAAAACTCCAGTCCAAGCTGGAGTTGAATTTGCAAGGGAGGAAACTCTTCACTCTTTGTCTATCTCGTCAAGTTAAGCCAAACCGATATATAAAATTAACATTTCCCTACCATGATTTGGAATCACAACCACGTAATTGGCAGGCTTCTCTCTTACCGACTGAGCCAAACTGACAAGTCTTACATTTTTTAACAAGACTTGTAGATATGTAAGTGTGATTTAATTACAGAGTAAGAGATTTGAATTTCTCAGCTCTATTTCTGAGGAACAGTGGCACCTTACATAACAAAGGAGTCTTATAACGAAATTTCACTTAGTAAGAGATCCCAATTGCCAAAAAAATCTCCTAGCAAAATATTTTCAGTATGCGAGAAAAAAAAACTCTGGAATTTAATAAAATTATCCAGAATCATCTAGATTTCATGTACAATTATCTAGATTTATATCTAGTATCTAGGCGGTTATTTCCGAACAAACATTTGGTGAATTATAAAAAGATTATTTATTTAGTTATTCATTACGTTATTTACAAGATTATTTGTATTTATACATTATTTAGAAAGTAATTAGTACAAGGTTATTATTAAGGGTTTTAGGGATCAGATATTTTTTTATTTAGAATGAATTACTGAAATCCCGTAAGTTTAATTATTTACAATGAATTTTCATCTAACGAGATGTTTTGTGGAACGGATTATGCTCGTTAAGAGAGGTACCACTGAATATTCTTTAGTGCTGTAATAAACCAATGAAACATTTTCTTGTTTTCCCATAGACACTCAAGTTACAACATTCAATTACATAATTCATCTGAGTAAACTAGA
>VCCN01006000.1:2109870-2125094 GCA_006491835.1 Architeuthis dux | reverse complement strand
AATAAGAGTGCTCAATACCTATTAATTACAAGTAGAGCTAGAGAAAAACCTTAATTAAAATCACCAGTAAAACTAATGTTTCATGCTTCAATGTTTGAAGTATGCATTGAAGCATGAAACATTAGTGTTACTGGTCATTTTAATTAAGTTTTTTCTCAATAAACACGGGTCAACTTTTACTGTCGGAACACTCCGCGCCACCTTGATTTAAAGGGTAGGGCCGGCCGTGCGCACGTTGCACTTCACCTTAAAACTCCATTGCGCAGACTTTAGGGCTATTCACGTCCAGGCCCTGCAAGACGTGGAAAACCCTTTCTCAATCTCCGTTCGCGGAGCCAAGTCATTCATATATATAATCATTAGCATATATATGCGTGAATTTGAGGGTGCTTAGCATCTATCTATCTATCTATCTATCAATGTGATTGGTAAACTCCTTTTTGCCGACCACTTCGCAAGTGTAGTGAATTTGATTATCACTGGGTGCTCCACCATTGTAGCCTGATACCAGACTAAACTGAATTAAACTTAGTAAATAACTAGACACACGCGTATCAACAGTGGGGACTTTACTGCGTATGTATGGACATAGACTCTTCAGTGTGCTTACACAGTCAGCGGTCAGACAACATTTTAGTGACCTGTGTGTGTGTGTGTCTCTCTCTCTCTCTCTCTCTCTCTCTCTCTCTGCAACGTAAAATTACGTATAAACACATACAATAAGAAGATATGTATATATGTTTTATTAAATTTGATTAGTTTTTACCTTCATCCTAATGTTACAATACATCATCCAATAATAATAAAGATTGATGTACATATGTATATTGAACCGAAAAGTAAGATATCACTTTAGCATTATAGTTACATTCTAAATAGAACCCCCCCTCTAAAACCATTACATTCTTCTCAAACCTTTTTACTTTAAAACCTTCCCCTAGGTCCACTGAGTATCCATGCCAAATTTGGTTGGCCTGCGCAAATGTTTAGCTGGTTTCTATAGCATGACAGATAAACACAAACACAGAGGGCGTAACACCTTTCACTTAAATATAACGATTTTTGTGTGTGTTCGTAAATTTGATGCGTCAGTAACCTGGTCCCGTGCCAAAGTTTGCTCAACTTAACACATACAGACTTATATATTTAAACGTGTTTTATTGAATGTTATTAACGATTTATTTTTTATTTTTTAACAATTCAGTTTTATTTCGTTTACATCATTGAAAAATCAATAGTAGCATCTCCATCTTTTGTTATGGAAAAACTTTATTGAAAATGTCATTATTCATTTTCATTGTCCCTTTAGACATAAGCAGACATTTCAATTTTAAACCAACAACCAATTTTTGAAATCGTGTGTGAAAATGTTAGCATTAAACCATCTAGTTAGAAACCATTGACCAAAACTGTTAACATAGGATTCAACATAGGTTTCTTCAGTTTTTAAGTGATTCTGGCTGACCGGCTGGCCATGTATGTGCCACGCGTACAGGTCGTTCCAATGGAGCTAGAGGACTGCAATTTTTAACATTTACTGGTGATCAATGAATAAGTTACGTCTCTCGCCTTTTGTTGACGGTGATCAAAATCAATTGAAAATCAAGCGTGAATGTTGCCGGACACAAACTAAGAGACTGATTTAGCATAAACTTACATTGTAAATTGAACCCCCATCAAAATACCTATTTGGGGGGGGGGTTCAAAAAATAAAAAGACCGTTTATATTAGATATAATACATAGCCAGTCAGCGAGACTTTTGTAGTGGTGTACTCATCTTTGGACGGCAACATATTCATATTTTTGGCAACAGAGTTTCAGTGCTGTAGAGTTTGGTCATAAATAATACCTGATAATATCTGTTTTGATTGTGTAATGTTCTACTAGAAATAATAAAATCCTGCTATATTTGGTTGAGAAGAAAATTAAATTTCTATAAAATAGTGGTAGGTATGTACTTATTTACGCGCGATACTGTATATATCTATCGATATATCTATATCTATATTTATCTCTTTATATATTTGTGTGTGCGTGTGTGTATTTTGACAATTACAATAGTTTGGTCCATTGAGTTTGAATAACAAACGTTTTTGAATATGAAAATAAAATCGGCAACCGACCATTAAAATCTAACCACTTATTATGAGCCGTCTATTCAGCCAAATTATTCATTGAATAATGTTCGTCGAATCTTTGACTATCGCCGTCCGATGCCAGAATCAACAATTAGATTACAATTATTACATGTGTGTCTGCCAAACTCTCTCATATCGTATCTTCTGAAGCGGAAGCTTTAGTCGAGAGGAAGACTAATACTAAGCAATACTTTCTTTGTGTTAGCTTGTTGCTCGATGTGGTTGGCATTACAGATAACCCTCTATAACGGCGATGCTGAACGTGGACCGCACTTGAGAATATTGGGGGCAATGTTCCCCCCTAATTTTTAGAAGTCATGTCGTGCAAATGTTTTTCCAGTGACAAATGTATGTGAGCACTTTTGAATCCGACATACTGAATCAATATTTTTTTCAATAAAGAAAATGAATTTGAAATCCTTTGTGCACACATTAATTTCCTTTCTGTGCTGGTTTCAAAACACGTGTACGCGCTCTATCGAAGAGGGACGTTGAGCAAAATAGGTTAAGAAAAACTGCTCTATAACTTTGAGAAGAGTCATAAACATAAATAGCACACACGTTACGCCGAATCGGTGAAATGGCCTAATTGGCGAAAAGTTTACTTTTTTTACAAAAAATAAATAGTTTTAATTTGATCAAAAGTTTATTTAATCAAAACAAGGATAAAAATAACTATTTTTTACAATTAAAAGTTTATGTAATCAAAGTGAAATCAAACCTTTTTTTACAAAAAATAAGTAAATTTCGCCAATTAGGCAAATTCATTGATTCGGCGCAACACATATATTCAAATAACCGATTGGTAAGCGAATAACGGAAACACTAGTGAAGATCAGCCTTTCTCAACCTTTTTAGACTGGACGAACCCTTGAAAGAACTTTCATATCTCAAGGAATCCCTGCATAACAATATTATATGTACAGTCAACAAAACATCAGCGTATTCAAAAAATGTTATGTATTATAATCTAGCCCAATAATGAACAGTGTGATTTTCTTGGTTCACGGGTCGTAATACTGGATTATTCCACTGGCTTGTGGGGTGGGGGTTAAAGTTTTGCTGAAAAGAATACTCCCTGCCCGCTGTTTCAAACTACGCACTATTCCCAGTAAACGAATTCAGTATTTATTTCTATTAAAAAATCGTCTCAATGGAAATCTTGCTGGCCGTTGTTACTGGGTTCGATCCTCATCGGATCTTCCAGTATAGATGGTCTGATACCAATTCATGCGAAGTTACTATACTTATATAATGAACAGTGTGATATTCTTGGTTTGCTGTCCGTAACACTTGACTCTCAACCATGGGTAAAGATTTGCTGATTATGTACCTCCGTCCCACCACAAATCAAAGAACTACTAACAAAAAACAAGAACAGAAAAAGTTTTGTAATAAATTGGAATTTCAAATGATGTGTTCTAAATAGTTTCGCTTGCTTTCTTTGCGTAACAAATACACAGCAGCAGATGTACAATTATAAAATTAAACTAATTCTTAGTGTGGAGCTGTCTAATTATACGTAAAATAAAGTTATTATTTGAAATTATTTTTTGTTGCAACTTAATAAAGGGAAGGGAACTAGTAATCTTATTGACAAAAGTGGGGAATGACTCGAAAAGGTTGGGAACCATTGCTCCAAATTCTATAGATAGCTTACTGAGTTTTTATTGGAAATATATTGATTCTATACTAATATGGCTATCACACATGGATACGAACTAATATGGAAATCACAGATCGAACCCAGTAAAAAGCAATGCTGTAAAAGATTGCAAAAATCAAAATTACAAAGATCAAGCCTAAAGAGACACGGAATCCACTAAAATCAATGGTTGTCAGCACGCTTAATACACACACACGTATATAAAGTGGATTCCGCTTAATAGGGCCATCCGTTATTAGGACCCGCCGCACGATAGGACCAATTTTTTGAGAAACGATTCAAACGTATGTAATCATCGATAATTCAAAATTCGAATTCAAAAGTGCTCACATACTTTTGTCACTGGACGAAAATTTGCTCAACATAAGATTTTTGCGAATACGGACTACTAAAAATTAAAGGGAAAATTGCCCCCAACTAACTCTTGCGGAACCCTGGAGTTCCATGGAACCCCGTTTGAGAAAAGCTGGTATAGAGGATCTCTGTGTGATCGGGATTGAATGAGATGTACAATTAAATGCACAGAGACTAGTAACTGAGTTCAAAGCTGTAGTGTCGCTCATAAATGAGTACACAGCTAATTTTCTTCTAAACCAATCATAGCAGGATTTTATTATTTCTAGTGGAACATTACACAATAGCAACAGATATTATCAGGTATTATTCATGACCAAACTCTACAGCATTGAAACTCTGTTGCCAAAAATATTGTTTCGTAGGAGTGTGCTCATTTTTGGACTGTAACATATTCATACTTTTTTAATGCTGTAGAGTTTGGTTATAATAATACCTAATAATATCCGTTTTGATTGTGTAATCTTCCACTAGAAATACTAAAATCCTGCTATGTTTGGTTTAGAAGACAATTAACTGTCTATAACATAGCGGTTGGAGCGTACTTATTTATGGGCGACACTATATATCGAAAAAGATTGGTGGAATCTGGTAAACGGCGAGCGATTTACAATCGGAAAATGACGGCCATTTCGTAAATGATCGACAACGTATCGTTCATTAAATAGTCTTTGTGCGCAGCGTCAGCGGCGAAAACGAGACGATAAGAATTGTGATGATTGATCCCCAAAGAAACGATAGATGAATCTTTCTCAGGGCCAATTTATCTGTCTAGCCTCTTTGTTTTATTACTTCTTGTCTGTCGCTTTCCTTTTTTGTGTAAGATATTTGCTGCCTTGGGCTGTAGTATCCTTATCTTGTGGTCACTTTACTCTGTCTTCGTAGGTGTTAATATTATCCCCCTGCTGTGTTTTATGCTATTCTATCTTTCTTATGATTATTTTGAATTCCTATTTCTGTCATTATCTGATCTACCCCTCTTAAATGTTTCTTTTTTTTAGGAATTCAAAATAGATCGATACATAGATACATATAAATGTGAGAACACATTGAATAAGCCTGAACCCAGCAACAGTATTTAAACCAGTGTTGTGGGTAGCTTTCTATTTGAGACTAATGCAAAACACGTTTGCTGATTGGTCATTACATCAACAGTTCAATGATTTTGTCCTTGACCAAAGAATTGCTTTCCCCAAGATTATATGCAATTATCAAATTATTCCTTTCTGAAATAAAAGACAACTTGGGTTATAAATCTCAGTTTGACATAAACCCTACTTAAATGCAGTAAGTGCATATGTATAATTGTTCTTAAAACATTTTTTAATTACTTTTTATTAAGGTAGCCATGGAAAATAAAATGAGCATAGTTTACGACCAACACTTCCTGACGATAGAGGCTTCCGCTTTGAGCATGCGCTTTGTACACCATTGGCGATTGTTAAGAACTGTCTGCTTCCGTTTGATTCAAGAAACTGATAAGCTAAGGGGAATTCAATCCTATTTTTTCTATTAAAGAGAATTCGCGGCAACCACTCCACCAATCGATCGAATAAATATAGCAGTTTTCATCCCTTTTTTTAAAGAAACAGTTGCATCGAATAAGGGACACAAAATCAAATCTCCCCATAGTTGGTGGTGGAAGTTAAGTGATGAAGTTTACGAATTTGGGCTTAGTATGTTTGAAAGCGCACGTCAGTATTACACGTGATCGAATGAAGGCAAGGCACGCAATCTCGTCACGTGTCTCAAGTGCACGTTAGGATTACGTAGCTTTGACTATGGAAACTTATAAAAAGCGACCAGCTAGCCACAGTAGTGAATAAGTAAGCGAGAAAGTAAGACAGGGCATTAACACATTGCTGCCTTTCCGTGCAGATGAAATGGGTTCGTTCCTTGACTGAAAAAGAAACTTCATCCCTTGTTCGACCTACCATTTTCTCGTCATTCTATATCTGGATAAAGCGAGAACTCTCAACCACAACGACGGAACTTCGTGCTGCAATCTCTCTACATCCTATCACTAAGACGATGACAGCAAAAAGAAAGAGTTTTTGCTTCGGTTTAGGATGAGAGCTTTCGGAATCTAGGAGAAGGACAACCCTGAATTCAAAACCAGCTCACCAGAAGTGGCAATGGGTGAGCTCAATTAAACACTGCCTTCTCACAAAACCAACTTAACCATACAATCGTTATGGGAGGAATCGAATCCATACTATTTTTGCTTAAAAGATTTGTAGTTTTAAAATAGTTGTCCGCTTTGTACTGAAATCAGCAAACAATAAAAACCTTCTTTTTTTTTCAATATTTAAAGCTCGCGTCCTTGTAAAGTATTCTTTATTAACTAATACTACCCTGTATTCAAATTTTGTTCAAGTGTGTATATGACAAGGGGCGTAAGACTGAAGGGATAACACTGAAAATTGTCCTGGGAAAAAATGGCAGTACAAACCAACTGTTATGTCAGCATGTTATGATATGCTACCATGGGAGGTCATTTCCAGGCCAACACCTGTGCGGAAGCGGAGGTGATCAGGGGACCGTGGGAAATATGCATATGCGTGGGTGTCCAAAAACAGGATGTTGAACACACAAGCGTGGGCGTTCAAACCTGATAAAAGAAGACAGGCCGCAAGCCCAGAGACGGAAGCTCAAGAGACGGAACTCAGAACAGAAAAGCAGACCGCCTAGGCCGGGCCGGAAGGCACGAGACCGGTGTCCCTGTTGGGGACAGACTGTCGGTTCTCCTTATCTCTCTCCCACTCTTCATCCTCCACCACGAAAATGTATATTCTGAAATAAAAATATGTTCACATATTTTTACAAACAAATCTCGAGTCGTTCTTTTTGATTGTCCAAGTTCACGATTTTCCTCCTGCGGACCAGGGGACTATACAACAACCATCCTGCTATTGATATTCTAATGTGATTGCATATATGTCCGAATTGTGCTCCCTAAACAGGGGATTATTTCCCGGGCAGCAACTTTCTATTGCACTAAACGGGGAAGGGTTCGGGGTACTCCTTGATGCCTGCAGCGATATGCTGATAGATCTAAACAAATTATGTACTTACCTACGCACAAAGGTGCATAGGGTCCCACATTAAAAGAAGGCCACGTACCGCATCCTTTCTCCGTAGGAAGATATGTAAATACTCTCTGAACAGGAAGAAAAGGTAAACACTGAGAAATTAGATTTAGGATTTGGGATTTCTAAACACTCAAAATCCAAGCTGATCTTCGAGTTAATAGGAAAACAAATCGATTTTAGAGACTTGATTAATTGCATCGCATACAAAGATTACTGATGTAATTTTTCTTTATCAAATGCAAATATGATTGCAGCTAGATATCTAACTGACTCTGTGCGTGTTATACACAGACTGAAGCCTATAATATAATGAATGTGTGACATTTTTGTCAAACACCAGGACAAAGTCAGAATTGACTTTAATTTCCTATGTAACAAGAACAATCCTCACCAAAAAGGGGAGTAAACAGATATATAAAATATACATTAACCTTCCATGATTTGAACTCACGATCAAGTGACCTCAAAGCAGACGTCTTACTGCGCCAAACTGACAAGTCTTACATAGCATCAAAATTTATAGTAGAGATACACCAGCAAGTAGGAGCAGACTTTGACTCTGGAGCAGCTAAGCTTGTTTGTTAGTTTCTCTGTCCGTAACAGTGGACACTTCTACTTAAAAGTAACAATTTTGCTAACAAAAATATCTCCATTTGAAACAATGGACTCTGCCACTTAAACAAGTTCAGTCACTTTTTAATAAAAGAACTGTACAACCTTTGTAGGACGTGGTATCGTACTTGTAAAACCCTCGTTTCTTTTCGTGGTATCATTCCGCTATTCTTTAAATCTTTTTTTCTTCAAGTTCCACTTCTCAGCTAATGACGCTCTATTAATTAAACTAATTAGGCAATTTAAAATGAGAGTATTCAATTTCAAAATGTAAAGAACTAATTAAATTTTCGGAGTCTAATTTGGGTAATCTTATCGCAACCAAATGAGTGTCTTAGTTTAAAACCTCTTGAAACTACTTGAACAGGGAATTTTGATGTGGAAAAAGGCAAACACTTAGAAATTTAGTTTCATTAATTTAGTAGTTTAAAGTTGTGCAGTCAGGTTTGAAGAGTACAGTAAATGATTTCTGAACAGCAGGAACCGAAAAGCTGAGACTGCTCATATGGAAGAGTTTGGGAGCATAGCTTACCGAGGTTCAACCATTTAGTTTTGCAATCCAGGTTGATATAGATACTGAATTTCAATCTTGATTACCTCTGCCAAAGAAGTTTAAAGAGGTATACAGTATCGCCCATAAAGAAGTACACCCCTACCACTATTTTATAGAAAATTAAATGTCTTCTAAACCAAACATAGCAGGATTTTATTTCTAGTGGAACATTACGCAATCAAAACAGATATTATTAGGTATTATTTATGACTAAACACTACAGCATTGGAACTCTATAGGCAAAAATATGAATATGTTGCCGTCCAAAGATGAGTACGTTGAGATACGAAAAGATATGTTTGCCAATAGAGTTTCAATGCTCTAGAGTTTGATCATAAATAATACCTGATAATATCCGTTTGATTCCACTAGAAATAATAAAATGCTGCTTTGTTTGGTTTAGAAGAAAATTAACTTTCTATAAAAAGAAAAGTGGTAGGTATGTACTCAATTATTTAAACAATGACAGATACAGTATCTCCCCTAAATAAGTAAACCCCTACGACTATTTTATATAGCCCCCAACTAACTCTTGCGGAACCCTGGGGTTCCATGGAACCCCGGTTGAGAAAGGCTGGTATAGAGGATCTCTGTGTGATGGTGATTGAATGAGATGTACAATTTAATGCACAGAGACAAGTAACTAAGTTCAAAGCTGCAGTGTCGTTAATAAATGAGTACACAGCTAATTTTCTTATAAACCAAACATAGCAGGATTTTATTATTTCTAGTGGAACATTACACAATCAAAACAGATATTATCAGGTATTATTTATGACCAAACTCTACAGTATTGAAACTCTGTCGCCAAAAAATTTTTTTCGTAGGGGTGTACTCATTTTTGGACTGTAACATATTCAAACTTTTTCAATGTTGTAGAGTTTGGTCATGAATAATACCTGATAATATCTGTTTTTATTGTGTAATGTTCCACTAGAAATAATAAAATCCTGCTATGTTTGGTTTAGAGGACAATTAACTTTCTATTAAAAAGTGGTACGGGTGTACTTATTTATGGGCAATACTGTATATATTTGTCTGTTCCACACAATATCTCCAAATGTTCTCAGTGAATTTCAATACATTTTATGTAAGGGTAGGTCTAGGTTAAGCAAGAATTGGTCAAATGTGTGGGCGGATCGGAGAGATATCTTTTCATATATTAAGAATATTTAAAATCGAAACTTACACAGTTGCCTCCCTTGCATGGTAGCTATATATGAACTGATCTTCGTTCAGAGATTGGTGCCTGTTTCATATAATAAATGGGTTGTATATTTAAGTTGCCATGTCAGTAAAAACATGGTTAGTTCGAGCTTGAGCTATTGAAAATCGTTGAAAAACTCAGGCAAAACTTCCATATCTAAAGCCTGCTACGCTCTGTCATCGGAAATGT
This sequence comes from Architeuthis dux, assembly GCA_006491835.1. NCBI lineage: Eukaryota > Metazoa > Mollusca > Cephalopoda > Oegopsida > Architeuthidae > Architeuthis > Architeuthis dux. The sequence goes on along the minus strand of VCCN01006000.1, from coordinate 2,115,282 downwards.
AATAGTCCTACATTGGACGAGTCTCGTTCGTTTATTTGCTTGGTACACTTGACAGAAATGAGTTATAGCAGATACTTAAGAGCTATGAATACTAGTCCATGAGCCGTTACTTCGCTGACGGTTATAATAAGTGTACAACCAGACTCGGCTGATGGCTGCTACTGATACTATAAGTGTAACAGACACGGTAGGAAGGGAGGGAAGAGAAAAGAAGGTTGGATAGTTTAATGAGATTAGGAACAAAGAGGGGAGAAAAGAAAGTCTAATAAGAGGTTATAAGCGTGACAGTCACAACTCATTATACATATGATTTAAGCCACATATCGACAACCATACGCCCGCGGGCCACATTTGCCCCGCGACAATATTTTGGGGGGCCCGCGGCCAATCTAGACATTTATTTAAAATCTTATGTAATTTTGCTCAGAAAGTCAGTTTTATAATTTATATTGTAAAATTACTATTGTTTTGGCTTAACAAATCAATAATATAATAATTGTAATTCATATATTTGTCTAAAATAGAAATTAAGTTTGCTTTCTGTAATACGATCAACATTTTTAAGTGAATGTGTGGCCCGAATAAAGATGAAAAATGTCTTCTGTGGCCCGAATAAAGATGAAAAATGTCTTATGTGGCCCGCTAGATCAAAAAGGTTGCCCTGAAAGCGATTACAGCCTTGCACTAACAGCCATCTTCTGAACATAAAAGGCATTCGCTATCTTTTTAGAGCTACACTTTCTATTTCTCTCCTTCGCCATCTTTCTTACTTTGTTTCTGTCACCCACTCTCTCTCTATTTCTTTCCCGCTTTGTTTCTCTCTTTCTATTTTTCTCCCTTCTTTCTCTGTCTAATTCTTTCTCTAGCGTTTTCTCTTTATTTATTTGTGCAAGAATATGTCTCGTACGAAAAGCATTCACGTCGTTCTCTTGAAATTTAGCATGTTTTTTAAAAAGTTCATTAGAATAATTAATCACCGCTACCCACAACAGACCGGTTTGAATACTGTTGCTGGGTTTAGGTTATTCATGTGTTCTGACAACTATATGTATCTATGATAATTATAAAGACATTTTAAATTTGGAATCCATATCAGCCCGGTATCGATTGCTAAACGGGCGGCCCAAATCGTATATAAATGAATAAAGAACCGAGCGCCGTGCGGGGATCGAACCCGCGTCCACCTTGGAAGCAACCTATACGCGGTCTTTACCACTGAGCTAACAGCACAAACATGGAAAGGCTGCGGCACGAAACATACACATTCGCTCGCCTCCGTATTCTAACCGATCGTATTTTTAGGCACGTAATACGAAGTGGTTCCCTATGCCGACAGAATAAAATCAAGGAATGGATACTTTTATATCCGACAGAATATAATAATTATAAAGACATTTTTAATTTGGAACCCATATAAGCCCGGCATCGGCGTTAACTTTTGCTAAACGGGCGGCCTAGATTGTATATAAATGAATAAAGAAACAAGCGCCGTGCGGGGATCGAATCCGCGTCCACCTCGCTCGTAGGTCCGCGTATAGGTTGCTTCTAAGGTGGACGTGTGTATTCGGACGAACAAGAACAAGAACAATCCACAGCAAAAATAGGCGAGTAAACCGATATGCAAAATCCCCATTCCCCTACCGTGATTTGAACTCATGACCTAGTGATCGCTAGCCTGGTGTGTCACCAACTGCGCTAAACAGACAAGTCATAAATCTGTTGTAGAATTACGCAAGGAAGAAGAAATAGGAGCAGAGTTTGACTCTGGAGCAACCAGGCTTGTTCTATCATACAGTTCTATGTAGGCATTTACAACACCCTGCAATCTGCCCTAAACCTACGCGCCCTTTCAAAATTAAAGCTAACTTTTCTGCAATCATTATAGCACTTCAATCGTAAGCAAGGTTATTTTTAGGTCTGGGAACGCTGAAAAATCGTTCCCATATAAGTTAATGGTAATTGCTTCTTCGCTTTTTCGGCTTACGAAATGTTTTTATAGGAAAGCTTTACTCTTGAATAGCGGGGAAAACCTGTATTAGGTTGGTCTTTTTAGTTGCTTGGTGACTGAGGTAATTTTCCATTGGCGTCAGGAGTCGGCGTTCGAACCCCAACGCCAGGATTTTGAATACTAATTTTCAGAACAGATAAGTTACTTGGAACATTGGTACAACACAGTCTCCACTTTCTATGTGGTCCCGTACCAGACTAAGCTAAATCTACTAAATATTTATTGGTTTCTCCGTGGTATTGCGTAGCGTAACTAAAAACACCATTCACAATTGGTATTAGAATCTAATCTAACTACAATTGAAGACATTTCAGTCTGTGTGTGTGAACCGCAATTACTCAACATTGTACGAAGTTGATATTCAAATGTTAAAAGTGGATTTGATATAACAGAATCACCCCCCCCCCCAAAAAAATGAATGCTGCGCCTGAAAGCAATTATAAACTAAACTAAGCAAGGCAAGCAAGCAGTCAAGAATGCATAAAAAACAGTTCTGGTTAGTCACTCAATAGAAACCGTCATGTGACCAACGTCTTTTGGCAGCATGCCGCGTTGATGGTGATCAATTACAAAACTGGAAAAAGGGGTGATCAAGTTACGTCACTCACATTATGTTGGGCGGTGCTCACTGAAAGTCTGAATTTTCAACAAAAAAAACAAGCGGACACAAACTAAGGGATCAATTCAGCATAAACTTACACTGTAAACTGAACCTGACTAAAAAAACAAAACATTTTTTCTAGACATAAGGAGTAAATGTTGAAATTTTCAGCCCTCTAGCTCCATTGGTTCAGTTTGTATGCGTGATATATACATAGATAGCCAGCCAGCCGGACTGATTTGAAAACTGAAGAAACCTATTTTGACAGTTTTGGTGACAGTTCTGGCTGACGGTTTCTAATAGACAGTATACCAACAATTCCCCGCCCATTCATCCTCTCCCTCCCATCAGACACACAACCAGACGTATAGCTGACAAACGCTCGTGGGAGGAGCAATAGGACATTCATTATAATACAAGTTAGAAACACCGCCCAGATGTTAATGTTACAGCTAGTAACAAGTCTGGTAAATCATTCAATAGAAACAGTCGCGTGACCAACGGCTTTTGGCAGCATCCCGTGTTGGGGGTGATCAATTAAAAAAATTTGAAAAATTTGCGAACAATGAATTCTTTTTAAAAACAAGCGTGAACGCTGCCGGACACAAACTAAGGGACCAATTTGGCAAAAACTTACATTGTAAATTGAACCCACCACTAAAAACCTATTGGGGTAATTTTCAAAAAACAAAAATTCTTTTTCTAGATATAATGAGGAGTAAATATTTCAAATTTCAACACTCTAGCTCCTTTGGTGCGGCCTGTACATGCGACACACCCTCTTCCTCCCTTTCCTACACCCCAGCCCCTTGTACCTCCCACCACACCAGCATCCGATGACTCTGATGCCTAACATACCATCATCACCATTTCTGGGTCTGGGTACGCCCAAAATATCCCCTACATAAATTAATGGTAATTGCTACCTCGCTTTGCGCCAATTTATAGGAACGCTCTACTTTCGGATAGCGGGGTAAACCTGCATTGCAGTTTCAAGTCCGATAACGACGTCTAATACAGGCGTCCTCCGTTATAATGCGGTGTTGGGGTCCAAGAAAGCCAGCCGCATTATAGCCAAGCCGCGATACAATTTAGCTATTTTGGAGCTAGATCTAGCTATTTTGGTGCTAGATTAATATTTGTGGGTCTACCATCCACTAGCGTTATAACGCGAATTGCGCTTTAACGAACCGCGTCATAACGCGAACAGCGCTTTAACGAACCGGGTTATAACGCGAACAGAGCTTTAACGAACGGCGTTATAACGCGAACAGAGCTTTAACGAACGGCGTTATAACGTGAACAGAGCTTTAACGAACGGCGTTATAACGTGAATAGAGCTTTAACGAACGGCGTTATAACGCGAACAGAGCTTTAACGAACCGCGTTATAACGGGGAGGCACTATCATTTGGTGTTAATGCTAATAAACTATAGATAATACACATAAATACAGGTTTCGAATTCAGCTGGAAACTGTCGAAAAAAAAGCCAAAGCATTTAGTCACTGTAAACTACTAGATCTGCTTATCAAGGAACCGACTGTGATAATATAGAAAGCTACAATGAAAATGATAGAAACAACAAATGAGTAAGATAAACCTGTAATAATAAGTGTGTGTTTGTATTAAATTGTAAGGATCCAGCCCTTGGAAGGATCTAGCCCTTGGAAGGATCCAGCCTGCAGAAGGGCCATTACTGTAGACCAGAGCAGGGCCCCCGAGAGGTGGTGCAGCCGGTGCATCTCACCGGGGCCCGGAAAGCTATGGGGCGGGGGCCGAGAGTTGAGTATCGAAATAAGACAATGCGAAAATAATTTGACTGGTGAGCCAATATAGTATGACGTGATAAAAGGGTTATAGCAGATGAAAACAGGATGGCTAAAGGACGAAGGTGTTGGTGTAGTGTGAGCGGAGTGCGGGGGCGAAAACAGCTTTGCATCGCCTTAAATAATTTCTCTTGGAAGCCCTGGACCCGAGAAGGAAAATATTCTTCCACTTTGAATTGTTCTCTTTCTTGTTACTTTTACTTTCACTTTTGATTATTCAATTTTTACTTTCACTTTTGATTATTCAATTTTTACTTTGGCTTTTGATAATTCAATTTTTACTTTCACTTTTGATTATTTAATTTTTACCTTCACTTTTGATTATTCAATTTTTACTTTCACTTTTGATTATTCAATTTTTACTTTCACTTTCGATTATTTAATTTTTTCCTTCACTTTTGATTATTCAATTTTTACTTTCACTTTTGATTATTCAATTTTTACTTTCACTTTTGATTATTCTAATTTTTACTTTCACTATTGATTATTCAATTTTTACTTTCACTTTTGATTATTCAACTTTTACTTTCGCTTTTAATTATTCTAATTTTAATTTTGCTTTCGCATTTGTAGTATCAATTATATCCCTTTCACCCTTTATCGAACTTTACACTTTTTAGCCCACATATATGAGCTAAGATATTTCATAAAATTCAAGCTTGTTCAGCGCATAATGCGCCTACTTCATTCAAGATTAAATAACCTAATAAAAACAACGAAGCTAGTCTTCTGATATGTTAATGTCCCTTGACTAACATAGGATCTGTTTTAAAAACTAGCTTTCTTTTTTCTTGATGACCTTTTGGTAATGTCCAATTAATATCACGCGTGCGTGTGTGTGTGTGTGTGAGTGTGTGTGTGCACGTGTGTGTGTGTAAAGATAAATGCCCGTATACATTTTTTCTTATACATTTTTCTTATATACATAACAGCATGCGTATATACGTACATACATACATACATACATACATACATA
>VCCN01006000.1:2089056-2101362 GCA_006491835.1 Architeuthis dux | reverse complement strand
TCTATAACGGCTCGCTGCAAAACAAACGCTGAACGCTAATTTTGCTATTCGGCCTTTTTTTTTCTTCGTAAAAGCAAAAAAAGTGGCGTATCGCAAACTTTCGTAAAGCGGGGGAAACCTGTATATGAACACAAAAAATATATTTCTACAAACGTCCCCAGGCGTTTTATAAAATCAATCACTTACAAGAATGAAAATAACCATATTTGGGATTTGATAGAATGTTTATAGAAATTGAGTAGAATTTTATTATATAAAGTTTATCTTGCGCATCAGCTCATTTAATATGACAAGCAATCGGGAGCGAATTCTTTTTATTCTTGTTTCTCCCTCACGTTTCATTCAGTTGGCCACTGCGCAACCCCATATAGAAATATGTCACGAGAGCGCACAAAATGGGGGGGGGGTACTTTCGTGGGCACTTCAATATCTTGCGCTCTCAGTGTTCAGATCCGGGTAATTGTTTTTTTTTTAATGACACATCTTACAGTGATCTCATCTTATCTAAGAGATTTTGGGAATATACACCTTTCAGAAGAAATCGTGGGCTTGTGTCTTACAAAGTTGAATAGAAGAAATCCTCGCCCACGCACACACGAGGAGGCACACAAGGAGGCACACGCAAAACATTTCTGAAGTATTCATGCATTTATAAAGGTATCTATCTATCTATCTATCTCAATCTGTCCATATCTGTCCATATCTATCTATCTATCTATCTATCTATCTATCTCAATCTATTCATATCTATCAATCTCAATCTATCTACCTATCTATCTATCTATCTATCTATCTCGATCTGTTTATATCTATCTATCTATCTATCTATCTGCTTCCATGCATATATAGAAATGCGCAGATAGAAAAAGTGCAATATATATATATATTCACACACACACATACACACACATGCACGCACGCACGCACATGCACGCACGCACATGCACGCACGCACACACACGTGCACGCACGCATGTATATATCAGTTCATTCCTATTGCGTACACACTTTATTGCGTGGGTGTAACGCACAGCCGGAAGAAGCGTGTTGGACAGATTATAATCGTGACTCTACAAGGGAAGTAACTCAGTGACGCAGCCAATCAGATTTTGCGACCAGCCGGATCTGCAAAAGGATGGAACTATTTTGAGAAGGAGGGTAAACGAAGTGAAAAGAGGTGGAACAGAGAGAGAGAGAGAGAGAGAGAGAGAGAGAGAGAGAGGAGAGAGAGAGAGAGAAGAGAGAGAGAGATGGAAAAATGGGTTGGACTTATAATGGAGGCGGGACTTTTTACCTGTAGAAACATATTTCAGACGGTTAATTTGTAATCGTACACAAACACACAAACACACATACACACACACGCACACACACACGCACACACACATACATACACATAAAACACTAATATATATATATATTTGTGTCTCTGTGGGGGGGTATAACATTATGTATATTGAACCGCGCCAATAATGATGAGTTACTTTTCATTGCTTAATATTTAGGCAGTAAATTCTTTTCAAGACCTCTTACTCTCTTCCCCCCATCTCTCTACCTCACCTTCTCTCTCTCTCTCACACACACACGCGCACACACACACGCAAACACACACGCACACACGCACATGCAAACATATGCGCACGCACACGCACATGCACACACACATTCCATGAATGCGTATGTGTACCAAAATAACCAAATAATGCGAACCGCGCTTTAACGAATCGCGTTATAACGGGGGAGGCCTGTATTACGGTTCCTGGTAGTATGTTGTACTTGGGGTTGGTGAAACCATGTTTAAGCTCATAAGGATTCACAAAAAACTTTTTTTAAAATTTTATAATTATACGAGGTATGTCCGGAAAGTATCCAGCCATTATAAATATCTAGATAACCGGTTGCGCGGCCTTTAGGTAACTTCCTAATATCGCATCACCCAGCTAGCCCCCTTAGAGTTCAGATTTAGCTCCCTGTGACTGAAAGCGCCGATTTCATACCGTGGACGAGATTAAGGAGAACGCGACGAGGCAGCTGATGGCGACCCTGAACGAAGACTTTGCAGACTGTTTTGAATAGTGGAATGGTTGATGGAATCAGGGAGTACTTTGGTGCCACTGCCCTAGGCAGGCTATTTTTTTTTCGTTAATATTAAACGGCTCGATATTTTCCGAACAGCCCTCGTGATCGTGATCAGATGATACACCAGTTGTCGGATTATATTGATCGAGGCTGGCAGTTGATGACATCACCAGAAGATCCGGGAATTCAGGGGAAAATTAATTTCAATGACGTAAGGAGTGTTTACAGTAAGTTGTCGATTGCAAACCGCCACCACATGTGCGTGTGACTGTAAACTGAACGACTGCACACGTGAACTAGTCTGGTTAGTCAGTGAATAGAAACCGTCACGTGAACAACGTCTTTTGGCAGCATGCCGTGTTGGGGGTGATCAATTAAAAAATTGGGAAAAACTGGTGATCAACGAATAAGTTATTTCTCTCGTCTTTTGTTGGGCAGTGATCCGAATTTTTAAAAAAAGAAGTAGACGCTGCCGGGCACAAGCCATGGACCAATTTAGCATATCTTTACATTGTAAATCTTTTTTGGAGTCGGGGCTTCAAAAAACATAAAACACGTTTTTTTCTAGATATAATAAGGTGCAGCCTGTACCCGTGACACATAAATAGCCAACCAGGCAGAATCACTTAAAAACTGAAGAAACCTATGTTGACTATGTCGACAGCTTTGGTTGACGGTTGCTAATACATATACGTGTATATAGGGGCAACCGGGGCACAGTGGATCAGCAAAATTCAATCGGAGGTATAAGCTGATTTTATTAATGTATTTGGGTAAAAATGAGAAAGATTAGCTCTTTTTGGCTGTGAAATAGGTTATATAAAGATAAGAAAATAATATCTCTATTAGTTAGAAGTTTTTGATCCACTATGCCCCAACTCTGGTACACAGTGAATCGTACCCCGGGGAACAGTGAATCAACATATGATTAAATGATTCAAAGAAGTCCCAGAGTGAAACCAACGACATTTTTTAAAATTAAAGTTTGGTTAAATTGTAGATAGAAGACGGTTTGTGTTTGTTTTAGAACACATCGTGGCTCGAGTGCGGGCCGAGACGGCGACGACACCAGCAGCGCTTTGCTCTGCATGCTGTCAAAGGGAGCGACTCCGCGGTCTGAAAAGCGGGAGACGAAGGAGAGAGAGTCGACGAATGAGGAGAGGATGACGACGACGACGCGTGTTACAAAAAAAATCACTCAAACATTCATTGGCAAAAGTTAGGCACACTAAAGGAACCATTTAACGCAAAGCCACATTAACACTCTCAAAATCAATTTAAGAAAAGAAAGAATGATACAAAAGTAAAATTAAAATGCTCTTTTAGTTTCCTTGTAAACTACATAAAATGAATTGAGAGGATCTATTTTAATTAAAAGAATTGAAGTGGCTCAGTCCCAGAAGTGATCCACTGTGCCCCAATTCACTTTGCCCCACACATACCATCGAGAAAGATAAGCTTTGATCGATAAAAATGGCAAGCAAGGTGATTGCAGTTTGGGAAAGAAATAATTTTAAAACAACCATAATGTCACCTCATAAGCACAATTAGAAAATTCAGAATAGTTGTGGCCCTATAATGAAAATTAGAGTACCTCTTAATATTCATTTTGGCTTAAAATTAGCTTGCTTAGTTTGCACACTGTACAGCAATGCTCAAGGCAAGTCTTTCACGAAGAAAGATAGCAGATGTGTTGACTTGAGAAGATGAAGTAGCAGCCGTACTGTTGTGTATTCACATTTGTAAAAAATCATCACGATTCACTGTGCCCCATGAACCACTGTGCCCCGGTTTCCCCTACATATGCATACACATAAATATTATACGAGCAGGGCTTCCGAGGTGAATTTTTAAAAGGCGGTGCAAAGCAGTTTTCGCCCCCCCCTCCACCCACCGCAAAAGCACCCTCGTCCTTTAGCCATCTTTTTTTTCTGCTATAACCCTTGTTGCCCGTCATACTATGTTCACCCGATAGAAACGATAGAGTCAACCCATTTCATTAATGAACATATCGTATCGACTTAGAAGTTTCGTTACACAGATCTACCCAAGAACCTCCCGGGTCCCCCTCTTGGCCACCTAGGACCCCGTGCAAGGCACCGGCTGCAGCCCCGTCCCCTCTCAGTAGCCCTGGAAACTACCCAGGGAGGCATTCCTGTGTCAACGCCATTGTCAGGGGAAGTAAATGTGCAGTTAATCAATTCTTCCGTTGCCTATGGCCCACCCTTCCACAAAATTTTATTGAAAACTTTTGGAGATATCGTGTGGACTGTCATCAGCGTACACATAAATGTATGTGGGGGGGGGGAGATCCGCCCGAAAATTTAACCAATTCTTCCCTACTCCATTACCCAGCCTCCCGCAAAATGTCAAGGGTGGTAATTGTGCATGGATCCGCCCCCAAATTTAATCACTTCTTCCTTACCCCATTGCCCACCCTTCAACAACATTTCATTGAAATTCATGTAAGTATTGAGTACGTTTGGAGATATCGTGTGGACAGACAGACGGAAAAACGAACACGACCGAATACATATACCGCTCCAACTTGGTCCTTCTCCTCATCATCATCATCATCATCATCATCATCAGCCGTCATGAGTCCACTGCTGGACAAAGGCCTTTCCCATCTCCTTCCATGACCCCCCATCTTGTGCTAACCTCTACCATGTCTTGTGTCTGGTCTTTTCCTACTGCGTTTACTGTCACACGGGCACCAATCGGTTATCCTTTTGCTCCATCTGTCTCCATTTTTACTGCTTAATTACTTATACGATATGTTTCACCCTGCCCCCCCCCACCTTGTTGACTTTTTTTCTATCGCTAAGAGTTATTCTTAACATTGCTCTTTCCATTGCCCTCGGTGCTATTCTGAGTTTGTTTTAGAGTGGTTTTGTAAGTTTACAGGTTTCGCACCCGTAAGTCATAGTTGGTATTATACAGCCGTTGTGTACTTTACGCTTTACGCATATCGGCAAAGTGCTCTTCAAAATGTCTCTATTCATACCGAATGCTTTTCAACCTATCGTTATGCGTCGTTTTATTTCGCTGTCATGGTCTTTCTCTAACTTTATTACCTGTCCCAGATAGATGTATTCATCAACATCTTTTAGAGTTTCTCCTTCTATCTTTATTACCATTTTGGGGATTTTATCGTTGAACATTACCGTTGTCTTTGTTCTATTCATCTTTAAGCCTATTTTATTTTCCCTATTTAGATCGGTTAACATGTTTTGTAATTCTTCGGGTGCTTCCGACATCATAGAAATGTCATCGGCAAATCTTAAGTAGCTTAAGTATTCTCCATCTATGTTTATTCACATTCCCTCCCAATCAGTCTTCCGAAAGATGCTTTCAAGGCTCGCTATAAATAGTTTAGGTGATATTGTATCCCCCTGTCTTACTCCCTTTGCTATCTGTATCTTGTTTGATCTTTATGTAGTCTAATTATGGCAGTGTCATTTTCGTATATGTTTTGGATAATTCGTATGTAATTCTCGTTAACGCCTTGTTCTCGCATTGAGTTGAAGACTGCCATATGTTCTACAGAGTCAAATGCTTTCTCATAATCTACAAAGGCCAAACAGAGTGGTTTGTTGCATTCTAAGAACGTTACGATTAGTTGATTTATTGCATGTAGGTGATGTTGAGTAGCCTGCTTCTGAATCCTGCCGGCTCGCGGCTCATCTAGAGTGCCTATTAATCTGTTTGGGATTATTTTGTGAATAGTTTATATATGTTAGGTAATAGTGTAATAGGGCGGTAGTTACCAAGGTGGTGCTTATCTCATTTCTTGTGGAGTAGGATTACTATTCCTAAACAGAAGTTTTGGGGAAGCTTTCTCTCTCTTATGCATAGTGTGAATAGCTGTGCTAGTCCTTTGTGAAAGGTCTCTCCTTCATCTTCTAGAAGGTCTGTTGTTATGTCATCCTCGCCTGGGGCTTTACCGAGTTTCATATTTCGTAATGTAAACATTACTGTTATGTCTGGATATCACTGATATCTATAGGTTTATTAGTTTGTGGTATTTCTATTTTTGAGGCGTACACATTTTCATAGTATTCTTTCGTTACCTTTGTCAATTTGTTTCTATCTTTGATATTTTTGCCGTTTTTATCCTTTAGTGCAAGCATCTGTTGCTTGCCGGTATGGTCTGCTTTTGGTTCTGCTTTTTTGTTTTTGTACTCTTTAGTTTTTATCACCATATTTCTACTCTGTTTGATTAGTTTTAATGTTGCTTCAGAGTATTTCCCTTTATTATTGTTTACATTTGTATAGCCTACCATCTCTGCTGCTTCCTTAATTATATTTGTCAGGCTGTTACGCTTTTCCTCTATGTCACTGTCGCTATTCCACAAGGTTACTCTGAAGTTGCTAATGTTCTCTATCTCTATCTTATTGGGGCATCACTTCTTAAGAATCATTTTATTCCTTTCAGTTTTAAAGTTATATTTAGTTCTGCACGCTACCATTCTATGATCTCTTCCTATGTCTACTTTGTTTATAACGGTAACGTCTTTAATGTTATTGATCTTGTCGGTTAGTATGAAGTCCGTTTCGTTTTTTGTTGTGCCATTTGGGCTTTTCCAAGTCCACTTTCGACCTTCACGTTTTTGAAAGAATGTATTAGTTATCTTTAAACCGTATCTCACTGAGAAATGTATTAGCATGGCACCTCTCCCATTCCTCTGGCCTATTCCATGTATTCCTACACTAGATTCCCCAACATTTCCTCGGCCTACCTTAACATTAAAGTCTCCCATGAGTATTGTGTAGTTAGTCTTCTTTCTGTCCATTATCTTATGGATGTCGTCATAAAACTCTTCAATGTCTTGATCAGAACTTTTCGAAGTTGGCGGGTAGACCCGGATTACCTTTAGCGTGTATCTTTTGCTTAATCTAACTGTTATCCAAGCTATTCTGTCTGGTATACTGTCAAAACTGATAACGTTGCCTGCAATCATATTATTGACTAAGAAGCCTACGCCACTGAATTTTCTATCCTCTCACCCTTTATAATAGAATAGATGGTTACTTAACTTAAGCTTTAGAAGGTTTTCTCATTTTCTGTGGATTTCGCTTATACATACAATGTGCTAGTTGATGTTGTCCAATTCCATTAGCAGTTGGTCTAGTCTGTGGTCCACGAGCATTGTAAGTGTAGATCTTTATGTTGTTTAATTTGTTTAATGTCCAAAACTGTCTTGCTTGGACAGTGTCTGCTCGTATACGAGGGCACATTGCCCGCAGGCATACGAAGCAATGCGGTTAGACCTTTAATAGGCGATGATCCAACAGGAACGCTACGATATTTATATGCTTGTGCTGTCATATTGGATTTGGGAAGGTGGTGGCTAGATTTGCTCATATGTTGCCAGTAATTCCTGGTGAGCATTCAGATTGATGCCACCATTCTACCTGCGAGGAAAATAATTAAACAATCACTGTCGGATTTTAGCGTCGACTGCATTAGAACGCAGCAAAGATTTCAGCTTTTCTTACCGCTACCCACTGGTTTTCTCCTTTTCTCTGGGTTTCATTTATACCTACGATGTGCCAGTCGATGTTGTCCAGGTAAATAAATTAGCCAAATATAGAAAGAAAATCAGAGACCGACACACGAAACACAGAAAGTGCCAGAGGAAACTGTTCGTTTCTGAGTTCATTAGCCGAGCAGCGTAAAATCGTTTTTTCAAGTTTTGAGTAACGACCAGTATTGGATATTACTCTTGTTAATTTCAATATAGTGCATTCGTGTACTCGTAAACTCTTCGATAACCGCGCTATATATCTCAAATCATATGTACTAGGTGCTATACAAAGGTTCAGGGAACCCAAACCGCAACTCAAAGAAAGAAAACACGGATAGAAAATGAGGTTCTTTATTTCCAGGTGATTTCGAGAGATGTGTGAATTGTCTGGCGAGATACGGGAAACGCCGAGTACTTGACTTGACAGATGAACAGATTGATCTGTTCGATTAAAATCCCCGAACTTTTGAGTATTTGGATTGCTTGGGGTATTAGATAGTTTCGTATTTCCTACTAGCACCATTGATCGATGTTCAAGCATAGGTAAAAGCTGGGGTTTCGAATGCTGACTTTCAAGGCGAAACATATATTCCTAACTCCATTTTGTGAGTTTAGGGGGCTTTTTCATTAGTCCCCACTAAAAGCTAACGTCCATAATTCTCAAGTACGGAAGACTAAAAACAAAGCAAAGATTGTTGCATTTTCTTTTTGTCGTAGACTAGAAACTCAATTCCTGGTGATTGTTTGTGATCAAACTTTAACAAAAAATTGACCCTGAGAATCAAAATATTTCGACCTTTCACCCGAATGCTCAGTCTTGTATATATCTTCCCCTATTTGCCCTTGCACCATAATGAACTAAGCTTAGTTAATTCAACAACATAACTGGTAATTCTGCCTTAATTCCTGTATTGAGCATGATCACTTCAAAATACAGGTCTGGTTAGTCACTCAATAGAAACCGGCTATATTGGAAAGAGGGCTGATCAATGAATAAGTTACTTCTCCCGCCTTTCGTTGGATCACTAAAAAGGTCTAATGTCAAAAAACAACTGCGAACGCGGCCGGACACAAACTAAGGGACCAATTTAGCATAACCTTACATTGTAAATTGGCACAACCCATTTTATTTTGAGGGGGAGGGTGTTAAAACACCGTTTTTTCTAGACACAAAGAGTAAATGTTAAAATTTTCAAACCTCTAACTCCACTGTACGCATGACACACACATACATATATAGCCAGTCAGTCCAAATCACTTAAAAACTGAAGAAACCTATGTTTTGGTTGACGGTTTCTAATAAAGAATTCATTCCCCTTCAGTTTTTCCTCGTCCTTCGTCGCTTATTAATCACCGCTACCAAAGGTTTAGGTTATTCATGTGTTCACACATTTATATGTATCTATGTATCTATGTATCTATCTAACTATGTATACGGACTTCGCCCAGCCCTAACAGTAGAAACTTAACATTTTGCACACGCACTCCCCTCAATGAGTAGGGAAAATCTTTTTTTGTTTTTTGAAAATCCCCCCTTCCTAAATCGTTTTTTTTTTAGCGAGGAGGTTCAATTTTATCTATCTATCCATCTGGACTTCGCCCAGACCTAACCGTTCATAGTAGAAACTTGAAATTTTGTACACACACTCCCCTCAATAAGTAGGGAAAACGTATTCTTTGTTGTTAAAAATTCCCCTCCAAAATAGGCTTTTAATGGAGGGTTCAATTTTCAATGCAAGCTTATGCTAAATTGGTCACTAGTTTGTGTTCGCTTGCTTTTTGAAAATTCAGATATTTCACAGCCTTTTTAATTGATGACCACCAACAAAGCATATATGGGTGGCGGTGTTTCATAATTTCCCTTGGGATGCTAGTTCCAATTATTTTCTTATCAATTTCTCTCAGCTTTCGTTTACAAGGAGTCTTATTATTTATCTATCAATTACAAACACTGTTGTTGTGTTGACTACGATAATTAATAAAACGTCAATTTCATCTGTCAAAGGATTTTCGAAAAATTGGGTTTCATTGCAAATCTGAGACTAAATTTTCACAAGAGATTATTAAATGAATACAGGTATACCTTGATTAGTGCGGTTAATTCATTTCTTAATGTTATGTACTGTTCAAAACCGCACTGTTGAAGGTCTTATAATTTAATGTGTTTTTTCAGCTTATACTTAGTTACATTAATTTGTACAGCAATACCTTATGCGTACTACATCAAAACCTACACTAATCAAAACCGCACTATTCAAGGTATTATTGTATATTATTTTGATTCTAAGTAATAGGTGCATTGTTTGAGAGATGCGAGTGGCCTAACAGTTAATGGCACGGAGAATGGAATCGGCGAACCGAGTTCAAGCTCCGGCTGAGACTGTTTGTATTCACTTCACACTAATGCCCTTCGAAAAGGCATGAATCCACATCTCCCAATGGGTAAATAGCAGGGCATTTGGAGCCCATCAGTACGTAACCCACCAGAACCAACCGTTTGCAATAATCAGCCAAACGTTCACCTACTGCTTGTAACCGTTTGTATAATGTTTGGGTTGCTTGCATTGCATTGTGATTTGAAAGGGTGGCTAAACCGTACATGCTTTGTTTATGTACAAACACCTAATAAACGTTTGGACACAAGCCTTAAGCAACTGTCACCCACTGTCTGCAACTGTTTATATGACATTTGGCTGTTTGCAACTATTTGTGGAACGTTTGCAAACAAACGGCACTTGTTCTCACTCAATGTTTGTGCAACGTTCAAAGAACATGCCTGTTCTGGGTGGGAAGGCAGTTCATCTTGGGCGTCGCATAAGCAACTCCGTAAAAACTCATAATTGCTACAGAAACAATGATTGGGTCTCCATGGATCGTTCGAGAAATGGAGACACAACCATTGCCTCATGTGTCACACGACACGGGAGTAACTGGGAGTCTGGCATGATGGATTATCGCAATATGTACACTGAATGAATACTATACATATAACTGGTTAGTTACACAATAGAAACCTTCACGTGACCAACGTCTTTTGGCAGCATGTCGTGTTGTAAAAAGGTTTATATGTATATATATATCAATAAAAGGAAGTAGAGCAGAAATATAAATATAAATGAGCCCCTGTTTTGTCACTCAATAGAAACCGTCACGTGACCAAGATCTTTTGGCAGCATGCGTATTGGTGGTGATCAATTAAAAATAGGAAAAAGGGGTGATCAATGAATAAATTACTTCTCTCCACTTTTGTTGGGCAGTGATCACTAAAAGAAAGTCTGAATTTTCAAGAAACAAGCGGACCCAAACTAGTGACCAGTTTAGCATAAACTTACATTGCAAATTGAACCCCCAACTCAAAACCTATTTTCTAGACATAATAAGGAGTAAATGTTTTAATTTAGCTCCATTTCTGCGGCCTGTTCGCGTGATACATAGATAGTCAGCCAGCCAGACAAGCTTAAAAACTGAAGAGACTTTTGGTGACAGTTTTGGTTGACGGTTTCTAATAATAGCCCTATACTCTCAGTATCGATATAGTATCGAAAGTCAGTAGGTAGCGGTAAGAAAAGCTGAAAACTTTGCTGCGTTCTAATGCAGTCGACGCTAAAATCCGAAAGTGATTGTTTATTTTTTTCCCTCACAGGTAGAACGGTGGCACCAATCTGAATGCACACCAGAAAATACTGGCAACAGGTGAGCAAATTTAGCCACCACCTCCCCAAATCCAATATGACAGCACAAGCATATAAATATCGTAGCGTTCCTGGATCATCGCCTAATAAAGGTCCAACCGCATTGCTTCGTATGCCTGCGGGCAATTTACCCTCGAATGCGAGCAGACACTGTCCAAACAAGACAGTCTTGGACATTAAACAAATTAAACAACATGGAGATATACACTTACAATGCTCGTGGAATAGCTGTGGACCATAGACTAGACCAGCTGCTAATGCAATTGGACAACAGCAACTGGCACATCGTAGGTATAAGCGAAACCCACATAAAATGAGAAAACCTTCTAAAGTTTAAGGTAAGTAACCATCTATTCTATTATAAAGGAAGAGAAGATAAAAGATACAGTGGCATCGGTTTCTTAGGCAATAATAACATCGCAGGAAGCGTTATCAGTTTTGACAGTATATCAGACAGAATAGCTTGGATAACAGTTAGATTAAGCAAAAGATACACACTAAAGGTAATCCAGGTTTATGCGCCTACTTCGAAAAGCTCTGACCAAGAGATTAAAGAGTTTTATGACGACATCAGTAGGATAATGTACAGAGAGAAGACTAACTACACAATACTCATGGGAGAGTTTAATGCTAATGTAGGTCAAGGAAATGTTGGGGAATCTAGTGTAGGAATACATGGAATAGGCCAGAGGAATGGGAGAGGTGACATGCTTGTAAATTCCTCAGAGCGATAACTAATAGATACTTTCAAAAACGGGAAAGTCGAAAGTGGCACAACAAAAAACGAAATCGACTTCATACTAATTGACAAGATAAATAACATTAAAGACGTTATCGTTATAAACAAAGTAGACATAGCAAGCGATCATAGAATGGTAGCGAGCAGACCTAAATTGAACTTTAAAACTGAAAGGAATAACATGATTCTTAAGAAGAAGAGATGCCCCAATAAGATGGAGATGGAGAACATTAGCAACTTCAGAGTAGCGATAGGGAACAGATTT
>VCCN01006000.1:2061421-2074597 GCA_006491835.1 Architeuthis dux | reverse complement strand
GGTCTACGAGGATATTGAGGCATAAGTGTATCATACATCCAACATATCCATATATAGTAAAATGTTAGGTAGATCCAACGAGAAGATTGATATTTAAAAAAAGGGAATTCCGCAAATGTATCTTAAACAAAATTTGATCCCCCCACGCCGCCTCTTGGAACACTCCTATCACTCTGGGGGTCTCTCTGCTTAATTCGATTAAGAATCTGGCCGGCTCTGACCGTCGATGTTATAACATGTTTTTTTCCTTTTAGATAGAAATTCATCTACAATCTATAATTGCTGTATGCATTTTATGTGAAACAATTTGAAAAAAAAAGATTGATTCGGCATACAAATATATTCTATCGTACTTGGTCCTAATAAAATTATTTTGATCGAATTTCTTTTATCTGCGGCTGTATTTGCCGAGAGCGTTCAACAATTCAGCTTTGGCATTATGGAAGATATACGTACAAAAATACTTTTTACAAAACAATTTTTATTAGACGTCGTTTCTGAGATCCTCTTTGGGATTGGAACCGTTTTAATGTGTGTCATTCAACTGGAAAAAATACTTCAAATTTACCACCTAATGAACAATCAGAATTGTTGGTAAGTCATTAGAAGAGAAATAATTAAGGTATCCGAGCACAAATGTACATCGAACTGAAAAGATATCTTAATACTTATTTGAAAGAATCTCAAACTTCATAGATAGGTGCACATTAAACTCCCAAGCTAGGTATACTACACGTACTATAAGATGGCCGTGGTCTAAAATACCTTGTTTGTCACGTTAAGTACATCATTGAAATAAAAAAAGAAAAAAAAATCTCAAATCTTTCGCTATTGAGCTGAGAGATGCCTGCTATTCTTAATTGAAAACAATATGTTTCTAAAAAACGTTTTAATAATGAGTATCACCATCCTGGAATCAAAAACATAGAAACAAGTTAATGTTTTCAAATGGTTCTTCGGACGATTGAACTCCTTCTTGTTATTTGTGTTGTAAACACGACGTTTCGGCCGATCCATTCTTCGGCCTTCTTCAGGTGTTAATTCCGAGTGTGATGGGTTAAACAGAAGTTATGTTTAAAGGGGGGGATAGCCCTTATAGCGCATGGCCCGGGTGTTTCTAAACGGCGAGCATCTTCGTCTTAGGGAGGAAGTCCAGATTCTTGACAGAGAACGATGTTGGAAGCAGATCAAAATCAAAGAGGCAGCTCACATCAAAATGTCGACTAAATGCATTAGCCAGACAAGTGCGGATTTCAACCCGATGTGGCTTCCACTTCTCAACAAATCTAAACCCGACAAGACAAAGACACAGAAACACCCTGTCCATGCGCTATAAGGGCTACCCCCTTTAAACATAATTTATGTTTAACCCATCACACTCGGATTTTACACCTGAAGAAGGCCGAAGAATGGATCGGCCGAAACGTCGTGTTTACAACACAATTAACAAGAAGCAGTTCAATCGTCCGAAGAACCATTTGAATATTAAATACCCTTCTCAAAACTATAGAAAATAAGTTAATGTTTATGGATATCTTGTAAGTGTAGCTTAGTTTAGCACAAAGCCACGGCTGTGGGGAACCCAGTGGGGTTAGAATTCACTACACTAGGGAATTGATCAGCGAGACCAGCTTGATAAGCATTGCTCCACGGTAAGCACCCAATAAGTTGATACTTCTATTCCTTGGAAATTGTGGCTTTTTTACTTCGACGAAATGTTTTTTGTCTTGTTTGTCTCTTCATCGAATGGATAATAATGAGAATCAACGAACTGAGAATGAGACCAAGAACTGAGGTTTCTGCACCGAAGATAGATTATCATTCAGTCGGAAGCAGTGATGGAAACGAGTTTTAAGAACTAGATATACGGCAGCGGTTCCAAACCTGGAGGTCTGCAGGACCTGGGGGTTCATTGAACCCAATATGGGGTCCACGGTCCCCTAGGACCCACAAAGGTATTACTGGGGGTCCGTGAGATTGTTGAGAAGGCAGATCTTTCAAAAGCCTGGGTTCGGTGGAAAAATTCATTTGAATAAAACGGGTCCTTGATAATAAAAATGTTGGGAACCATTGGCTTTATCTAGAATCTTTGCTCGAGGATCACAGAGAGGCCCATCAGGAGTGAGCGAAGTGACTGGAGACTGCCCGTGTTGCCGTTACCCTGGGGAGGGCCCTGATGATAGCTAATAATACATGTCTGGAACAAAAAACTGGAATTTGAGAATTAGGTATACGCCGTATCCCCGCGTACCCCCCCCCCCTACGGAAGGGATTTTCATTATTGTGTTTTGAAAATTTGGGCGCCCAACAATTTTCTTTAATTGATCATCTCCAACACGGTATGCTGCCAAAAGACGTTGGTCACGTGACGGTTTCTAATGAGTGACTAGCCAGACTTGCGTTTGTTTTGTTGTTTAGGAGTTGAGATGTGCCCCGATAACCGACCCTTTCTTGGTTTAGGTGGCACCGTGAAATGTTCCCAAGAACTTGAATGCCACTGCCCAGGAAGGATCTTGGTCACGCTTTGTAGTAGTCTATTTGGCTTGCAAATCGGTAAAATGTTCCAATTATTTATGGCCTTGTATATGCATTAGACTGAGTAGATAATAAAACTGTTTTTGATTCTACAAGGTCTAACAGAGTTGGTGGTAAACAAAGGTTTACTCATTAATTAACTTCTCTTTTCTGGTCTCAAAGAATCGACACAAATCTAGCTCTGTGTGTGCTCACCAAATATGAACAACATTCATCAAGTTAATAACTAACCAATGACTATATATATAAAACATTGACGGAAGGGATTTTCTAGTAGAAAATTGTATGTGTTATTTGGGGGCACAAATGACTGTGAACTGTTTCAATACAAATTAATCCACAATTCGAAAACCCAGCAGCAATGACAGACGGCAACATGTCTCTCTTCTCCTAGTCACTCAATCAGGTACGTGGACCTTTCCAGTTCCAGCATCTATAAACTCATGTGTTCAAGATGTAATTCCTAATTAATTATCGATCTGAGGAATTCAATTTTATTGCAAGGCTGATGGACTCCATAAATTAGCAAGATGCAATGGTCACGTAATTGTCGTAATAGGCCTTCGAAATTACAAGAGTGGCAGATATACGAATCCATGTACTCGCCATACTTTTTAAAAAGTGAGTGGGAGGCTCCTAGTTGAAACAGGGAAGGGCAATTATTAGAAACCGTCAATCAAAACTGTCGTCAAAACTGTCAACATCAAAATAGTTAACATCAACATAGGTTACTTCAGTTTTTAAGTGGGTCTGGCTGGCTATGTATGTGCCACGCATACAGGTCGCACCAATGGAGCTAGAGGAATGAAAATTAATAAATAAACATTTACACCTTGTTATGTCTATAAAAAAGTTCTTTTGCGTTTTTTACCCCGCCCCCCGCAACATGTTTTTAGTGGGGGATTCCATTTATAATACTAATTGGTCCCTAAGTTTGTGTCCGATGGTGTTCACACTTGTGTTTTGAAAATTCGTGCGTTTTTTGTGATAACCGCCCAACAAAAGGCGAGAGAAGTAACTTATTCATTGAGCACCCCTTTTCCCAATATTTTAATCACCTCCAACACGATATGCAGCCAAAATACGGTTTCTATTGAGTGACTAACCAGACCTGTGTTGGTTTTGTTGTTAAGGAGGGTGGATGTGACCCGATACCCGACCCTTTCATGGTGTAAGTGGCACCGTGAAATGTTCCCAAGGGCTTGAATGTCATTTCCCAGGAAGGATCTTGGTCACGCTTTGTATTAGTCTCTTTGGCTTGCAAATGGTTAAAATGTTACAATCATTGATGGGCTTGGATATGCATTAAACTGAGTAGATATTAAAATAGGTTTTGAGCCTACAGTGTCTAAAAGAGTCGATAGTAAACGTGGGCTTACTCATTTGCTTCTCTTTTCTGCTCTTTGGATTATATAAAGCTCCAAAATGTACCTCAAAGAAAAAATAGCTCTGTGTGTGCTCACCACATATAAGCAACATCCTTCAAGTTAATAACAAACCAATGATTATATATATAAAACAATCGAAAAGAGGAAAGTAGAAAAGAAAACCTCCGTGTGAAAAAATATATATACACATATATATAATATATGTGGGTTCAGGACTCCTGGCTTACCATGAAGGTGTCGTTAGCTCAGTGATAAGAGCAGAGCCTGCGTATAAGGCCGGTTCCAAGGTGGACGCGCGTTAAGAAATAAGAAATACTCATTGATGTTTTATTTAACTCATTCCTCCCCAAAAAGACTCAAAGTGAAAAATGATTTCCCTTGTGGCCTGACCACGCCGTCAGACATTCATTTAATATTAAAAGATATATAGCAATTTATTTACTGCCGATTGTATTTTTTTGTTCGGCAACTGGCTGTTAAATTAGTTTCAGGGAACACAGGCACATTGTTAGACCAATGTGGTCAGGCAGTCAGGCAAGTAATCAAACATGACTGCTAGGGAGGAAAGAGTTAATTAAACAACAAACTGAACAAAGTAATTCAAAGTAGAGAATAAAATCTCAACTAATGCAATCATACTTGCGCTGTTAAAAACACGCCAATACAGTTTTATTCGCGCTGAGAGATAGGCGGTGCCAAAATTATCTCGAAACAATTTCTGTGTGCACATACCTTTATCACATTGTAGCAACCATTTTCTTAAAAATAGTCTAAAATACGAAAATATGGATTCGAACATCGGGCTGGCTTTATCACTTCGATGAAACGAGCCCAGATGATATAAAACACGAAACCAATTATAGTTACTCCTTTTCGTGACGTCAGCACACGTCTATTCGCTCATTTAGCCACTGGCGTTTTAAACCCAGCCGCTTAGCCCGTGTCATGCTATAGGCAGGTAAAATCTCTTTGTCCATCCTCTAGATATTTCTAGGATGCATGACTCTACGCGTTTCCATCTATTTTTCCTATCTCATATTACTACCTGCTTTCGGCGAAATGCCGGCATATGTGGTTTGTGTTACGGATTTCACCCCGAGAGCCAAAATCGTAGTTCTAACCTACGGAATCAATGGAGAATATATTACCAGTACATATATTCTTCCTTACAATATTCCGTATTTATCTTTCTACTGTATCTACTATAATCAGTATTTCATTCAGTATTTTCTCCTCTAAGTCTAAAGGAACCCTCATGGTAGCGTACACACCTATTCCGAATCTAATTCAGTTTTACCGTTATTTTAACCATAAATGTCATGATCGGTCCATATAAATAAAACCGTGTTGAAAACAAGATCAAAACGTTGCTACAATTACCAAAATAGTTCAATTATACCTTTAAACAAACTTCTTCAGCCCCCAAAATAACATACTGAATATTAGTTACACATTTTTATTTCCAAAGGTGACTGTAAGATCATTGTACATATGGGTATTGTGAACAACTTAGACATTAAATGTTTTACAAAACCAAACAAATGGAGGAATGGTCCGATACAGTTAAAGCTCACATCTGCAACTGCATCATTCTGTGCACTGAAGTCCGTATTTGGAGCAAGAGCAGCGAGCGCAATCTTTTTTACAGGAACACTTGGTAAGAATGGAACTCATTCCAGCCTCTGCTATTGTTATCCACACAGGCACCCGATCTTCTTTGTCTTTCTTCCAGCCCCATTCACTAGATGGAATGATCAATTGTGGCTGTATACATGCTGTCCAGATGCCACATGTATAGGCTGTTCTCTTCACATGCTGTACGAGTGCATCCTACAAGAGAAATTACACGTATTGTCCTTAATGAGGTCAGGAAACAGTTATAATATATATGTTACGATGGTATATTTACCATACATGTACGGTAGTTATGTTGTAAAAATGAAGTAAGAAGCTTTTGATGTGTGGAACACATTTTGTAAATTACCAATACATTTTTGCAAGGTAAGGATTGTCTCCAGTTTATAAACGAAATTCCAAGAGTAACTCACCTGTGTTGGCGGTATATGTTCAAATGATCGGCTCTTCTTCGTGAACAGTGATCGTCGTACACCATTGACACTGTCTGCATCTGTCTATTTGTCATACAGCAGAACTGTGTAGTGCTCAAGAGTTTTGAAATGGACAGCCTCAACAGTAACAGGATAGAAGGGGTTATCTGCCATGAATATAAAAAAGCTCCTGTTACTGCACCAAAGCGCTCCCAAATTGACCATGCTGACTTCTTTCCTTTTCCTTTGAATGCTGATGTTGTGTCAGTCCCAATGAAATTCCTCTCCTCTCCTTTCCAGTTCCAAACTCAACCACAACGTCCATATCAGGAAATGTGTCATTGAAGGTATGGAAGTGCCCAATAAGTAGAAGCAGAACATATGAGGTCTGATGTTCGCACATCAGCTTCTTCATATGGTGAATTTGCATTTCAAGACCTGCTCCTTTGTGAGCAACAGATTTGTGTTGAGTGATGTAGATGTCTTGGTCTGGTACGAAGTCCTGCTAACTGTATGGCTGATGAGTTCATTCAACTCTTCTTTTTTCTGCGAATTTCTTAAAAAGTGTTTGAAATGGGTTTTCTGTGGGATTTTTGTAGATCCTGATACTTTGATTCTACACCCTATTCCTCTGTTGTCACGGGTTCCACTTTTAATGCTTGACTGGAAGTAGTGATCTTGGACAATGTCCACCCTTTTGACAGTCTGCAATCTTTGTTTGAATATTCTTGGAAGGTGTTTTCTGTTGGGTGAATTGTGTGCAGTAGTAATCCACCATCTTCAATTGAGCAATCGAATATTTTGTCTTCACTAATTGGCTCAAAGAGTTGTAGTAGTTCTGATTTTGTTCCCGTGTAAAGTTGACCAAAATCAGAAATGGATGGTGGATGTGGTTGATTTTCATGTGTGAAAAACTCAGCCAAGTCTCCTTGTCTCTGCTGATTTGCAATAAACATCATTGAGCACAGTGCTACATTAGACTTCAGTGATGCAATCTATTTCCCAGAGATGTCTTTCTTGGGTTTTGACCTTTTGAACAATGGCAGAGAATTCCGTCTAATTGTTGCTTGTACAGTTCTTTCTCGTTTGACGATAAGTTCTTCTTTAAAAGACTCATAATGCTTCAGTCCAATATTCTTAACATTCTAGATAGTTTTGATGACAGACTTATTAGTGCAAGAACGTGTATTGGGCACTAGTAGTTCTAGACATTTGTCTGCAAATGGGTTGCCAAATTCAGCTTCAATTGTAGTCAGAAGATGTATACTTTGTTCCAGAAATCTCCTCTGTGATGCAGCCGTCTTTTCATGGTGTTTGTAATCAACAGTGCTAGCATTTGAAGCGCAAATTGCCTCTTCAAACTTATGAAGAAGACATGCTTGCTCTGGCCCAGCTAACATACAGCGATGAAATGATTGTGGATTTTGGGTCAAACCTACAGCTCCACCATCTCCTTTCACTTTACAGTTCTCCTGTTCTTGTGCCTGATCTATAGGCATACACGAGAAACGTTTTCCTGACTTGTTCACAACCCAATTCTCTCAAACTCAGATTTAGTTTTCTCGGGTAGGGACATCATATCCCTCAGGTGAATGCTCACTCATCTACTATAATTATAGTGGTCAAGACTGAAGAAGAACCACGTTAGGTTTTAGAGAGCCTCTAAATAGAGATTGAAATTTTTCTTACGATGTGCTCTGGTTAAAATTATAATTTGTAATTCTGTCTCCAGTATAATGTCCCAGAAAAGAAATGTTGGATATGATTTCATTCTGTTTCTCCATTCCTGGAATGTTTGATTCGTCCCAGAGTGAAAATAAGCATACCACTGAAGCTTTGCCAGAGCTAGAGCTGTCACCTGGTGAGCATGCATGGTTCTTTTTATGTGTGCACACTGTAATAATGCCTCTGCTTTGCCACTTGTTGTTATGCCTGCTTCGGTGATTGCAGCAGTCCACCCATATCCTTCCAATAGGTCTCCCAAGGCATTCTACACAGAAATACATGTAATAAAGAATCTCCAGCTGTGTAGTAGTTTCTTCTTGGAGAATCAAGCATGTGCAGGGGGTTTAGTTGACGGATAACAGAGCCTGTCTGAGTGTCGCAGAGGATGCATCCAGGGAAACGGCCACTTGGTTGACTATCTCGTATCGTCGTCATATTTGGGTTATATTGCCAAGGCTCGGACGTAGTAGTAATTCAAACCCGTTTTTTTTTTAAATAGCCAGCAGAAATGACACAAAATCCTATTTTTACTCGATAATAAGTAGTAGAATGTGTTATTAATGACATGGAACAACCTCTAGGAGTCACATGATTCATAGTTGGTTGAATATAAGGTCATATTTTCAATCTTCGAGGTCGAATTAGTAGGTAAACACATTTATTTTGTATTTTTAGTATTAAATTCAAGTTAGTAATTTTGTTTCTCTTTTCAAAGACACATAATTCTAATGGCGGCCATCTTTGAAAATGGCTACCACGGCCATAATATAATAAAATGTTGTAGGTACATCGAAAATATTAATCTTATATACCTAAGCTATCATCCCTGAAAGACTTCCGACGTGAATTTTGTACACGCAATTTCTTCTAAATTTGTAATCTGGTGACACTAAACTTGTTTTAACACATACATAAAAGGTTATTTGTATTTTTCACAATTTACAAGCCATTTTCTTTTCGAACTTGCAAAGATGTTTAAACAGTAAAATCCGGCAGCCTTCACAGCAGAAACACCCGGGAAGAATCTACATTCTTTGAACGACACGCGAGCAGAAACATCTTTTTGTTCAGCATTTCTACACTACATTTGCGAGATATGCAAAGAACGAAGTTCCCAACGTTGAAAGTACACACGGTACAAAATCAACTCGACAAAATAATTGTCGACCAACTACAGACTCACTTGTTTTTACGATTTTAAAAGCTAGCTACTTTTTCGAAAACACTTGCTACAACTTCTTGCAGATCGTTAAAAACACTACAGAAGCAAGGAAAATAATTTTTTCCAGCAATCTTTTCAACATCCAGCGAAAACTTACATACGTCAGTTGCTTAAAATGTTTGAATGGAGAAACTATTGGCACTGCTCACAAAAACCTGCGATTTAATCAACCACTCCAGCAAAAACAACATTTTTACAGCGATTTTACTAGAAATCCCCACACCAACACACATGAAAAATGAAAATAAATGCACCCGGAACTACTGCAAAATAAATCAGCAATATTTCTTTTCGCAGCTACATCTAATATTATTCTACAAAAATGTAAACAACGCCCATTGAAAATATTCAACATTCCGGTAAGATGTTTTTTCTACTCTGCAGGACACATGGCCGATATTATTTTACAGACATTTTTATACAAAGGAATTCTATAATACAAAAGGACTCTTTTCATCAAGAACATTTTTTACACTTACTCAAAACAAAACGTAGACACTTTCTACGCACCACACATCACACATTCTTGCTTACCAAAAGACATCTTGTATTTATTTTTTCAATTCCTTATTTGTGCTTCGACTACAGGCATACACATGTGTTGTAAAATCAATCTAATTACTAGCAGGCGAACTATTGTTGATTTTGTTTTGTACTTTTGGATTTGTGATTTATTTTCCTTGTGAATTTATATTCCGTATTGTATTTCATCTCGTTTCTCTGGAATTACTTTTTAAGCTCACTCATGCTTTCTTCTGCCTATTTTTAGACGTGCTCGGTTACTTATTATGTATTAAATATGGGGAATTGTATAGCAGGGGAAGAGTGATGTAGCAACCACTTTCCTAAAAATAGTCTAAAATACGAAAACATGGATTCGAACATCGGGATGGCTTTATCACACCGATAAAACGAGCCCAGATGATATAAAATACGAAATCTATGATAGTTCCCGCTTTTCGTGCCGTCACCTCCCTATAAAACACCATGTAAACAAGTCTCTTCGCTCATTTAGCCACTGGCGTTTTAAACCCATCGGTTCAGCACTTTTTGTCCATCCCCTAGATATTTCTAGGATGCATGACGCGTTTCCATCTATTTTTCCTTCCTAGGCAAAAACCTTTTCTAACCTATCCTCATATTACTACGCGCTTTCGGCGAAACGCCGGCATGTGTGGTTTATGTTTGGATTTCGCCTCGATTTCGCCATCTACTATATTCAGTACTTCATTCAGTAATTTCTCCTCTACGTCTAAAGGAATCATCAAGGTAGCGTACACATCTATTTCGCTTCTAATTCAGTTTTGACGTTATTTTAACCTAAGATTTCATTCTGACAGAAGCTTGGCTCTTCTTGTCACTTATTCCCATTTACCTCTTGATAGCAATATACCGGGTGCAACTATCGCCTTATATTTCGATACAACTTGAGATCGATTTGTATCAAGAGAAGACATTTACCGTCGTAAAAACCTTCATGTGACTAAGAACTATTTTCTATTCGTAACTCCTTCTTTATGCATGCGATCGATCCTCTAAAAACCTATCTTCTTTATATATTTTTGCCTTCCTTTTACTACATGCAATATATGTACCCTTTTTCGTTTATTATGTTTTATTAAATGTAACGTTCATTTTATCTTTTGCATTTTGTCTTTTGTATCCAAATCGGATATTCATTTTTCGTGTCTTTCAAGATGACGCCCTTTCTTCTTCTTCAAAGATGATATCTGACGTCACTCCATTTTCAGTCAATCGCAGACCTCCCTTTTAAACAAAGGGTTATTTCCCGCCTGGCTGCTTGCATCCCCTTTCCTAGTGGGAACTCGCTGCGACTACTATTGATACAACAAACAATGGCTACTAGCATACACATGCTACATTTTTATAGTGAATTCTTTTCACTCACTTTCTTCCTTAACATATTTCTATTTTAATATAAGATACAACATTATTTCCTTTCAAATCTTATAACATGATGAAAATTGTACAGCATAAGATTTTTGCACACGCTGAATACTAAAAAATTAGAGGGAACATTGCTAGCGAGGCATACTATTCTTGGAATAACTGGCGCAGGCTTTTTGTTTCATTTCCAGCAAATCATTTAATGTGAACTAATTTAACTAGTTTAATTTAATTCGGGTTCCTATTCCTCCCGAGGATGTCGAGTCTTGGATCGATGACGACAATTTTCTTCCAGCGCTCAAACACTGAACAGACACACGTTTCAATGTTTGTGTGCAACCACAACCATTCATCCCACACCGCGCGACTACTCACGCCTATGTATATATGTGAATATACGAGATCGATAGCTTGGCTGTATCACTGCAAAAGAGTTCCTCAAAGAAGTGTATATACGAGGTGCTACCCCAAAGTTCCAGGAATTTGAACAGTATGGATTTTGTTAAACATTTGTTTTAGAACGTAAACTCCATTTTACTCAACTAGTTCAAAATATCAAAGGGAGATAATCAATAACGCCGACATATTCCGGACATTAACATTTTAGTTTTTTCGAATATATTCCATCTATTTCTATTTTTGTTAGATGAAGTATTATAAATCATTATTATTTAAATTGTCATGACTACTTTTATTTTTGTTAGATGAAGTGTTATAAATCATTATTATTTAAATTGTTATGACTACTTTTTACCTTCAACCAATTTAGATAATAATGATTTATAATAATTCATCTGACAAAAATAAAAACGGAGAAATGTATCAAAAATACTGTAACTACCAGAAATGTAAACAGACGATCGGAAAGAAGAGTCGGTTTAACGGTGTTATTTCGAGCTTCTTCTCCCAGTTAGACTCAGTGGCGTAATTGGTAAAGCAGACCGGGTGCCCCCCCCCCGGCTAAAATTTAAGATGAAGGTAAAAAATAGTCATAACAATTTAAATAATAATGATATTCCATCTAATCTATGGTTATGGTTGGGGCTAGGATTATGGTTAGGATTAGGGTTAGTGTTAGTATTAGGGTTAGGGTTAGGGTTAGGGTGGGTATTAACAACAAAAAGGATTAAACATTTTCTTCATATTTATAAAACTAAAAAATTGCAACTAATAAGAAAAATTCATTAAGCAATTTTCTTGGTTAATTCTGATATTGTTTCGCCAAATAAACCCATGCAAATAAGTAGTAAAAAGTGATTTAAAAGTTTTAAATCGTCGATGCAATTTGAGCTTCAACAGCAGCTGTCACAATATCAGTGTTATCGATTATCTCCCTTTGATATTTTGAACGATTTGAGTAAAGTGGAGTTTTAGAACGAAAAGCAAATGTTTACCCGGATTTTTGTCGTTTTAGGGGCAATACCATAATGCACCTGGTATACACTGATTCATTCGAACTGTTGTCCTCATTGGTTGATACAGTCACAACGTTTCGGCCGCTGTACCCTTCCTCAGGTGCCTGTCGTATTCGGTAATGTCGCCGGAATTTCGAACTGAATCCTTTCATTCAATCCACAGGGATAACCATTCCCCTGTTCATGAAATAACAGGAAGAATTAGCTAATACGAGATATCCCCAAGCATAAACGCCTGGGTTTCCGTACCATCTGCTCTACCCCTTGAGCTACAAGAGCTCTCCTAAGAAAATAGGATATCTGTACCCTTTGATAAAATACATCAGAGAGGAATTTTATCAGGGGGTACGAAGTTTCTTTCGGGCCCCTCCCTTTCGTCATCCTGTTTTGGGGGTCTTTTGGGTTCCGGGCCCCCTTTGGACCTCGGGGTCACTTTGGTCCCCAAGCTCCTTTGAACCCCCAGGCCCGGGTATGATGTGTCCCCTATACCCCCTCGCATAGGCACTATAACATGCATAATTGCTTATAAATTAAGGATCTGAAATCTTATATCAATCTGAGTTTGAATGCTGACTGCACTGGTTACTGATACACAACTTCTGATAATCTATAAAAAGACCACGAGGGACACATTATGAGAAAATGCTTTTTAACCTTTTTGGAAATAATTATTCCCGAACTCATCTTCTTTTCCCCCTTTTGTTTCCAAGTGAAGTCTGCTCGGGTCGGAGAGCAGGCGTTCTGCTACTGAGCTACGCCCGATCGTGAATATGAGTATTTGCTTTTTGTGTTTACATGTTGTCATATTTATGGCAAGACATATCGACATGGATATAAATAGACTCTTGTGTACATACCCATTGAGTAAACATGTTTATGCATATACTTTGTTCCAAAGAAGTCGGGGGGAAATGCGGATTAAGGTATATATATAT